>VXBT01008226.1:0-80203 GCA_013400235.1 Oriolus oriolus | reverse complement strand
AAAAAAAAGAAAAAAATAAACTCGTTACATAACCTTCCCTCTTCCTCAGATATATTTTACACTGAAATGCTTCTGTTTTCATCAAGCATTTTTCTTCCTTTTTTCATCCTTTCTTTCCCTGTTGCTGTAAGGAGGATCCAGCATGATCAGGACACAGCCCTGTGTGTGAGCATACAAGCACACCAGCAGCAGTGCTCATGTCTGAAAATACTTCCACGAGATCCAAGCACTCAGCAGTTCCATTTTTCTGACTACATGGCGCAAACAGAAGAAATTCTTACAGCTTAAGAACCTCTTGCCTTTCAGTAGGAAGAATTAAAATGTTATTGACCTTCTTCACCTGTTTTCTGCATCACTCTGTAGCTGGCTCCAACCTTAAGATTAGTTTTTGCGTTAACAAGTGTCCTTTAAGTCCAGACGTTTCGATCCTACACGCACAGCACAAGCAGCAAGACTCCAAACAGATCCATCTGCTCCTTCAGGGACTTCCCACAAGGAATCATTTAAGCAACTGTCTGCATGGGAGCTACTTAGGCAGTGGATGTACTCAAAACATGGCGATTACTTCCAAGTCACGCTTCCGACACCTCTTTATTCTGCACAGCTTTTAACCTCCCCAAGAACATCTGTCAAACCCCCTGAAACATGCAGCTCTCTGCGTCGTACTGCAAGCCCCCATGCTGCTAGCCAGTCTACATTTTCCATGCTTTAATCATTTGTTGCATTAATTTAAGGGCTTAACCTACACTCTTCTGTATTAAACAGAGTACTCGCCACTTCTCAAAGCTCCATCTAAAAAGAGACAAGAGCATGAGGGTGGATTTCATGAATGGATGGAAGGAAGAGATTTAAAAGAGGTCACAAAGGTCCCTTTTAGTTTGTGATTATCTTAATTAGAAATAAAGACCGCCTCATTCCAACCTCCTGCCATGGGCAGGGACTCCTTCCACTAGACCAGGTGCTCCAAGCCCCGTCCAGCACTGGACACTTCCAGGGATGGGGCAGCCACAGCTTCTCTGGGCACCCTGTGCCAGGGCCTCCCCACCCTCACAGGGAAGAATTTCCTCTTAACATCTAATCTAATCCTGCTCTCTGTTTGAAGCCATTCCCCCTTGTCCTGTAACTCCATCCTTTCTCCAGCTTTCAGTATACTTTCAATATATTTTCATATACCTAAAAATTTTGGAGGAGATAGAAGCAAGGTAAATTTGCTTCCAACAACCAGCCACAACCTTAGAAATTCCTCTGAATATTCAAAAGCTGCTCCACTTGCTTACAAAACCCCTCTTTTTTAGTTTCCCCACATGGAACAGTGGGAAAAGCAGTACACTGCTGAATTCACCGGGACATCCAGGAGAACTTCTGCTACGACAGGGATGCCTTGCTGTAGGGTTGGTGTGTGCTGTGTTGCTGTAGGTTGGTTGGTGTTAACTTCTAAAAAGCTGGAAGTAAAATGACTAGCTGATTGAAGGAGGATTTCCAGAGATTTTCTTCATGGATAACGAGATCCTGCTGGAACTGGGGACACAACCCACCTTCGACTCTGCCTCTGGTCAGTTGTGTCTCTGAAGAGCTGAAATTTTAGAGCAATTCTTATATATTAAACACCCTTGGAGAGGTGACTCAGGTTTTTTATGGCTTATACTGCAAGGAGTGTACGAGAGAAGAATGCAAGAAGCTCTCAGGTTGGCAGGGAAAAACCTCCGTGAGATCTTGCTTTCAGCACGTCCGGAGTAACGGGAACTGCAGATTGGAAGGTTTCCCGCTGCTCCTTTTCTTTCCTCATACCTCACAGACAGATCATTTAACCAACAGGGTGGGGTTCTTCTTCTTTGATCCAAAGTCCACACTGGTTATTCTCACTGGGAAAACCATCTCCCTTGATCTTCCCTCTCAGCACCGTACGTTTTTCCAAACCATTCCAAGGAGCATCTTCACAGAGAGGACCTAAACCGAGACCTGGGATTATACATTTTACAATTCTCCACCTCCCAGAGTTTAAACTTGTAGCATTTCTGAATTCAGCAACTCCATTCACTAAGTAACACACTTCCCTGTTTTCAGTCCTGGATAATACCATTAAAGCTTCTCTCTGGAGCGTCTTGTGTAAAAATTCACGAGGTGCAATTCCCCAATCACTATAACCGATTTCAAATGGTGCTAGAAATTATTATTGACTCTGAGCACCAGAAGAAATCAGTCATCCTCTAAAGGGGTTATGGAGGTCTGCAAGGATGAAGAGTTAAGTGCTGGACAGTATTTTACACTGGAGAATGCCCAGATACTTGATATAACTCTTATTAAAGCACTGGTGAGAAAACGAAGGTTTAGACAGTGAAAATTTTCAAAATCAACCATTAGCTACATATATTTTTTAATACAGTAAAATACTTAAAAAATATAATCTTGAAAAGCTTCTCCAGATTTCAGTAGGCTTGGACAATGTGACCAATCACCTGTGGTCTAATTCTCAGTCACTGGCCACTTCCCAAGAGCACATCCAGCCACCAAACTGCACATCGGCAAAGTCTTGTCACACAAAATAAATAACATATTCTGATATGCCAAACATGCCACAACAAAAAGCCAAACACACATGAGGGATGCAAACAGCACCCAGAACTCCAGTGCTTCAATGCAGAATTACCGGTTTCTCATTCTATAGTCTGTCTTGTATGATACATGTACAAAGTACTTACAAGTGTGATGAAGTGGTAATAAAAATGGATCTAGGTAAGGCTGGAAACAGGTTTTGAGTTAAGAATTTAAAGCACATGTAGTTCCCTTCCTTACTCCTCACCATGGTGTATGAACTACTTGTACTAGTTTTTCCTAGTTGGGGTATTAAAATCAACATCTTCAACACTGAGTTGCAATTCTTTATTTTACTTTTTTGCCTTGTTTCTGTCTCAAAACCTTCTTGGGTTCTGAAGTTGCTGCTCACCACTTACAAATATTATAAATATGCGGACAGAACTTCTGCCTTTGAAATCACTCTTTGCATTACTCTCCTAGGGGTCACCTGGGTCACAGACCCCCAGAGTCCCACCGAGGGATTTTGTTTGGTGGTGGAGGTTAATTGGAATGGCAGAACCACACGAGGAGTATCTTGATTTTCTCTTCTTTTCCTCTGAGGCTCCCGAGGGTCCGTTTCCCTGACGAAGGCAGGCATTCTTCCTCCAAGAACACTGATTTCAAATGGTGCTAGACAATGAATAGTTAAATCTAAACCACCATATGAAACCAGTTTCCTGAGGGAGCTTGTGTCTAGCTGGGAGGATATTCCTGTAACAATAAATTGGAAATGCCACAGAAGAATACCTAGTCATGTTGGGTTTTTATTTTTCCTGTTAAACAGTTTATGCTTTTTTCTTATTCTTACCCTTGATTTTGGTTTGAGTCACTAAAATGTTCACTTCTGTTTTCTATTACAGTGCTACCAACAGCAAGAGAATTGCTTGCAGCAGTGTCACTCCGAGGAATTTTGTTAGTCAAGCTTGAACAACATGTACAAGGCTTTAACAAGGAATGAAGGACCTTCATCCTCCTTGCGCTGCTGTCTCCTATTAACACATTTTGTGTGCTGAGCTCTGCCCACAGCACGACTACGTCCAGACGCACCAGCAGGGGCAGCACTGCTGCAAAACTCCCTCTTGCGACAGCAAAACACGTTAAGATGTTACCAAATCTTCATTTCAACAGCAGCAGCACAAGGACCAGGGTGTGACACAAGCTACCTATCAGCACCTGCAAGTTGAATATGCATCCCAAAGGCCATGCAGGAAGCCTGGAAACCTGCCCACCTGTCAGCCAGCTCTGGATGAGGTGGGATTTGCAAATTAGGGGAAAAGTTTGTCCCCAAATCTAATGTTAAGGACTCAGTTGATTATGGGCTATTCAGACCTGGCACTTGGCACCTGGAGCCAGCACTGATTCTTAGAAGTCTGACACAGGGTTCTTTCCTGGAAATCTGCTACAGAAGTGTGTTCTAGACAATTTACTCCCTTTCAAACAGATTTTTTTTTTTTCACAACCTCTCTGCAGCTCCTCATCTCAGCTGGCAGAACAAACAACAGACCTGAAGCACATCTGCAGAGCGATGTCGACCAAGTCCTGAGTGTTTGCACAGCCCCGCTCTCGCTGACACGTTCTGCGAAGTGCTCAGGTACATCATAGCCTCTCAGAAAGGAACCAATCACCCCAGGCAGTGGCACAGAAGGCACCACAAAGTGTCTGCATAGCAGAGGGAGGCACAAAGACACCCATGTGCCCCATCCGGTGTAGAACAACGGAGTTTTAAGGGAAACAACCCATCAGAGCAGGCTGGGCCTCCGCAAGCGGGCAGTTCCTGCAGTTACTGGAAGAGCTGTCACCATGCCAGGCCACATCAGCACTGGATTTATTGTGCAGCTTTTCTGTCCAGAAAGTGCCTGTGTGGAGCAGAGCAGGCAGGAAGCACCAGGACAGAGTTGTGCCTGTGTCCCTGGGCTATGCCCCGAGCACACAGCTGCCTGGGACTCTCCCACACAGGCTCACAAAATTCTAATAGATAAAATAAAGCTGCTTTAAAGTGCAGGCAGAACGAAACTCTTTTTCCTTCAGCCAAGCAGAAGTCCAGAATTTTGCCTTGCTGCAGTGTTTTCAAGAGTGAAGTATCTTTATTTTTTCCCTCCTGCAGTTTGTTACACCTGGGTGTGCTCTGTTCCTGCCTCTGGAAGCCCTGTGAAAGCTGATTTTAGTTGATTCGAACCACAGAACCACTGAGGCTGGAGAAGACCTCCAAGATTAGAGAGTCCAACTTTTGATTTAATACCACCATGGCCACTAAACCGTATCATGGAAGTGCCAGGTACACCTGTTTTCTGAATACTTCCAGGGATGGTGACTCCACCACTGCCCTCAGCCTGTTCCAATGCTTAAACCACTCTTTCAGGGAATAAATTTTTCCTAATATCCAAACTGAACATCTGCTGAGACTTGAGACTGTTTCCCATTGTCCTGTCACTTGTTACCTGGGAGAAAAGGCTGATCCCCACCTCACCACAACCTTCTCTCAGGTAAATGCAGGTCTTCAGGTAAATAAGGTCTTCCCTGAGTCTCCTTTTCAACCCTCAGCCAGTCCTTGTAGGACTGACATTCCAGACTCTAAACCACCATCCAAGATGAACCCTTCTGTGGAGTCCTGAGGACAGGCAAATATTCTCCATCTCCTTCTCTTCAAAGGGCAGAAAACCATGTTAAAAAATCCAACTAATTACATCTGTTCCTCAAGTTCCATCACCTGCTGAGATGCAGCTCTCTCTTCATTTACCACAAGGACAACAAACCCAACCAGCTCAGACTGGGAATCCAACTTCTAGATGGCTGATGGAGGGAAATCAAACCAGTGTGGACAGTTCTCACGAGGGTATCTGTCAGCAGCACAGCTAACACACGCCTCTCCAAGAAAATCTTCATGAGAAAAGCCCAAGAAACCTGAGATCCATCTGTGAAACAAGGAAAGCACTGGCACTTTGTAATTATCTCCCCTGGGCAAGGCTAATTCCTTCTGTAGCATCTCTTCCATGCAGTTGCATCCACGACATCCACAGATTTGAAGCCGAGCTCCAGCTGCCTGGCTCTGCCTTATACACCAGCCTTAGGATGGTTGCAGACCACAGCATCTCCATCTGGCTATCCAGAGAGCAAATCCTGCCATTTAATATCATTTGCACTTTTGAAGAAAGCATCTTTCAAAACTTGTAATAACTCTGCGTGTTTCTAGAACAGGCTAATGAGAAACACGCTCACATCAGGGCTGTAAACTGTCATTTCTAAATTGGAAAAACCAAATGAACTTCAGATAGAGAGCTATTGTGCTGCTCCAAGATGCCTCCTTCTAATTAGGTGCTGGAAGTTTTAAAACATTTTCAAATCTTGGACTGCTCCGTCCTTCCCAGATTTAATGATCGGAAGAGCTGAGGGCAATTTCATCGCTGAACTGGGAAGAAGAAGAACAGAGGAGTTAATGTCTTTACATTTACAAGTAAGAACTTGGGAAACAGAGAAGAACAAACCCAAAATTCAATGACTTAGATAAAAATTGTAGATGGAAGAGCATCTGATTACATTTAGGTTTCTGCAGTTACAAATTAAGTGTTCTGCAATCCTCCAGAGAAAATTATGGGAATGACACATCAGTGACTTTAAGCTCTAATCTTACAAGCTTCGTAATTCATGTTTTTGACATTGATGGGATCACTTGAGTGAGTAAAGTTTTGTCTGCAATTAAAGCACTGCAAGAATGACGTTTACGAAGGCTTTGTTTTGCTTTTGAATAATTTCAGGGGTTTACAGGTGGTTTAAGGGCATTTAAACACTTACAAGTGAGCCCTTTATCTTCCACTGATGAATTCCTGCAGAATTCCTGCACTTGGAGTAACATGAGAACTTTCTGTGACTGCAAGAGACAACTGTGGGGGCACTTTATCCCATTAATCAGGGATAATCAGAGAGAACAAGCACTGGGTGCGACTTGGAAAGACTTCCCTGGTGGACTAATGATCCTGTACAGGAAATTCATTAAAAAATCAGTCTTACTGCTTCCTTTCCATGCCCTGCCATAACAGGAGCTGTGCAAATGGATTTTGTTAGAGCTATACTTAGGACAGCTTTATGATCCATCTGAAAGGCAGAGCCAGCCTAGAATCTGCAGACAATGGCCTGTGAGAACATTACATCTGACAAACTGCTCAACTTACTGTAACTTTTTAAATCCCTTTTTTAATAAAATGTGGAGCCAAGATGACAGAGTGACAAGTCTGCAGAAAGGCTCTGTCTGTACCATGGGAAGGGAGCTGTGTGAGCCTCCTACTTAACGCCTGGCCATGGATCTCATTTATGAGCTGCTGCAGACACCCCATGGCACGATGGAGATGGAGGAGCCACTGAGAAATTATGTGTCAACTGAAAAACCAATTAATACTAACTGCAGTGAGAAAGAACTGTCTACCCAGATAGAAACTGGGATTGTGAAGTCAGTTACAGATGTCTTTAAGGGATTTTTTTTTTTTTTGGTCATTTTCAACTTGAACTTAAACCACAGCTATTGGGGAAAAGCTGCTTCATCTTTTCTTTTTCTGCACCATCAATCCCCCAGCGTTTTCACCACCAGCTTAATGAATTCCAACTATCAAGAGAGCTCATCCGCTCTATAATTTGTCTTTTTTTGTTCCCTTCACGAAACAAGCAGGAAAAATGTTTTTAATTTGCAAGGCTGAATAAATACCTAGTGTGTTTGCCAAGACTTTATTGACATTCATGGCTGTCCACAAAGCTGACTGACTTCTCACAGAGTTGGTTTATCTCCTCAAGTAAAGAAAATAAACCTGCCCTAACAAGAAGATGTTAATCTTTCTTAATAAAATAAATGAAAAGCAGCAGTTCAATAAATAATCCTGTGGCTAGTGAAAGCCCTTCATTCAGGATATGGTCCCAGAGCAGATTTCTGTTGACAGCAAGATCACACAGCACTGGGACACCCTCCAGTGCTCATTGCTGCCTCTGATGCTGCACTTCTTGTCACCTTCAGCAGTACCAATACGACTGCCTGTGGGCCATGAAATTCATTCAAATGATTCTAATTCAAAGTAAAAAATGAAGCATTTCTTTTCTTGACTGAGTTATTTTCAGTCATCTGGTTTTCCACACGGTCAGGGAAGAGGTGGCACTGCATTGCTGCTGAGCTGGAAATGAATGGCTGGGAGTGGGCAGAAACTGATTAAGCTGGCACTAGCAAAAGACATGAACTGTGGAATTACACCTTGGATAGCATCAAATCCCATCTCTCTTGCTCAGCTGGTCATGAGGAGTTGAGATGAGTTTCAGCCTGCAAGGAAACACAGTTCTTGAACTTTCACAAGAAAACCAATACACCGAACTCTGAGCTTCTTACTCAAGTTTTACTGGATTTTTACACAAGGTTCAACTTTTCCCACAGGCCTGTTTGGCTGGATTTTTCCATTTGAATTCCTCTCACTGAACAATTCTGTCATCTTAAAATGAGCGACGTGCAAGGAACAATCAAAGCCTCCACAGCTGGAATTTAGTATCATCAGAAGGTCTGTGGTGGCTTGATATAAACAGAAAAAAAAAAAAGCATTTGAGTCGTTTGGGAGGAAAATAATGACAAACGATTACTGAAAAGATTCCTACGCTGATCACAGTACTTCACATTCCTTCCTGTGCTTTGTTCAGCTGCACTGAGAAGTGCTATGAAGTGAAGAGATCTGGGGAACATTCCTCTGGAACAGGCAAAACAGCCCTCAAATAAAGCCAATTATTTCCCACTAGTGAAACATCCAATTTACCCATTATGCAGGCACATCATGCATTTATCTTCTTAATTTCAGAGCTCCTCAAGGCTTTGAGCAGGAAAGGTCCGGTGGCTACAAGGCATTTACAACAACTGATACTAAGGAAGGACACAGATGTGCTGTACCTGAGAAAAAACAGTCTCCATCATTTACAGCTTTATCCGTGGAACAATTCATTACTGACAGGTTTGTCCTCAGAATCTGGAAGAAAAAAACAACCAGAAGCTGTTTGAATGAGTCCCCTCTGTGCTGTTCTGCAAAGAGATGAACTAAAACACAACTTGAGAATAATTTTTTCCTTTTCTCCACGTTTTACACAGACTTTTAACCATGTTGATGACTCCTCACAATCAGTACTTGTATGAGGGCATTTACAGTCAGAACAGGCAGTCGAGGTGTGTCACTAATCCCATTACTAAGCCCAGGCATCACAGTCCCTATGGAAAGACTAATTTTGGATTAGAGCTCCAAAATTCACCAAAAAACCCTGCTGTCTTTGTTTCATAACAAAGTGTATGTGTAGGCACTCCCTGTGAGATGTATCCAAAGATATATCCAAACTTCCTTGTAGAATCCCTTGAGCTGCAGTCCACTTGTGCACTGACTGTGGCAGTGGTGCCACAGGGAAGTAATTCTTTGTGGAGGCAGAATCCAGAAATAGCAGGTGCCAGAGAGTCACCTGCTGCACAGAGCAACATCCTTGACGTAAAAGTTGTCTCAGATTTACTCTGAACTCTGTTTTGAAACCTCTTCAGGATGATTTTGGGGATTAGCAGGGAAGGAAATCCTAAAAATACAAAAGCAGGCTTATCAAGCTGGGGGAAAGGCAGTAAGATGTTTTTGTGACAAAGGCTTCAGGATATGAATTATGCATTACCAAAAACTGACTTCAGTCTGGATGGGAGGAGGGAGATTTCTCTGCATCCAAATCCCAGCACAACAGGCACAAGCTGCTCTGCAAGGAATTACAGGCATCCTGTAGAAACATTATCCATTTGAGAATCTCACTCTCCTTTTTGCCCGAGTATTATTTTGTGCTAATTGTGAGAATCTGAGGCAGAAAACCACAAATAACCTGCGAAATCCTTGGAATCAGTCACCATCCAGTTCAGAGAGGGCTACTGAAACCATAAGGAAGCAGGAACAGTCTGGCTTCAGCCTCCCTCTATTTCTGTCCACATTCCCACCCTGTGCCCATCACCATAGCAGCTGACTGCTCCTTCTGCAAAACACCAACCTTTGGGGCAGCAGAGGCAGGAAAATAGCAGGGTTTTTTTTCCCAAATGGACCACCATTTGCTGCATAAAACCAGCTGATGTTGTCTTTTAGAAATTGGACAGGACAGCCATAATAAAAAATGTAATTCCCTGTTGATTGCTGAAGTATGTTAATGAGAGTATGATAATGAAGCAGCCACCCACACCAAAACTCGGTGTTGACTGTCCATGTCTTACATTATAAACACTTATTTTCATTCCCACTGCTGCCTTACACATTTAAAATCATCTCAGTGGGGTCTGGGAAAAAAACAATGACCATTAAGAATAAAAAACCAAAATATTTCTTCAGCTTAAAATAGTTCTTCTGACTTACAGCTTTTGGGACGTAAGAGAGATGAGCATCATTTTTAGCAACCACCCTGGCACTGTGGCTGTTATATAAGTTTCAATAGAAGCTCTAATCCCACCCCTGAGCAGAAATGCCCCTGTCATGAAGCACTCCAAAGCTACACCTGCTGTTTGTATCCTCGTGCCATGAGTTGGATCACAGCCACTTCTGTCCCTGCAAAGTGAGCTCTCAAAACCAGGCACCCGCTCACGCCGCTGCCCCTCTGCTTATCTCCACCCTGGATTAATTTGTGCTGCTCCACACATCATCGTGCCACTTTGTCTGTCAAAGCATGAAAAGTGGCCTGGAAAGAACTGCTTGCACGTATCTTTTAAAAATAACAATAAACAGCACAAAAACATTTATTAGTCTGTGGTTTTTTTGCCTGATATAACACAAACTCAGACTACTCCATGAATACCCAAGAGGAAGTGAAATTAAAATTATCACACAGAAAGAAGATAACAATTAAGAAAGATAGGAAGTTCAATCAGACCACTTCAAGTTTTAACCCCAGTTGAATTCCCACACCTCACAAACACACTGCAGAGGACCTTTCAGTCAAAGACAAATAGTCTGTACTCCTCCCATCACGTATGACACTGCAAAAAAACCCCGAAGCTCACGCGAGAAGTATTTTCAGAGTGAAACATACCACTTTAGAACCTTTCCTTGTTATGCTGAAGAAGCAAAGAAGCCAGATGGGGCACTGAGCAACCTGGGATATGGTGGAGGGTTGGAACTAGATGGTCTTGGCCTTCCATCCCAAACTGTTCTGTGATTCTGTGGTTCTGTGAAGCAGAAATCAGTATTTTTTAAAGATATTCACTTCCTACATCCTGCTGCTGCACAGTGACAAACATGTACAGATACATTTATATACCACATACTTCACAGCAGGAAAAATAACCAGTGCAGAGATCTTATTCCATCAATGTACGGGAAACAGAAACTATTTACCTTTCAATTTGCACAGATTTGTAAGCAGGTTTTCCCTCAAACAACATGTTCTTCCTCTGGCATATGAAAGATGCCCTCGTGAGATCAGCACCTGGAATTTACAAAATGGTTTATTCAAATGCGTGTTTGCATTTCCACTTCAGCTTCCCCTCATGAAATGCAGAGAAGTCAAGCGGTTATGGTAAAAATAAAGATTTTAGGGATTGATCAATGCCCTTTTAGCCATGCTAGGGACTGGAAGAGCCAGGAGATGAGAGAGATCTTCACTGTATGCTGAGCAAGGATCATCTGGATGAACTGGTGAGCATCTGGCAGCGCTGGAATCAATTACATCTGCACAACCATGCACGGCTTACAATATTTACTGATCCTTACTCCTGAACCCCTCTGACTACTCAGTTTGTGCATGTGACTTCTGTGACAGGACAGTCACACCATGAGGATAAAAGTGGACATTGTGCTTCAATAATAAACGCTGATGCTGGCACACACCATGGAAATTACAGAGCTAATTAGAGGACAACATAATGCTCCATGTATTGAACAGAGCCAGGCAAGGGATGGGAAAAGGGGCTGTTGGATTCCGAAAACAAATTTGTTTTACAGACTAGTTTTTGCTTTGATCTACAACAGCTTTTGAACAACTTTAGTTGCATTAGAAAAGTATGTCCCTGTCCATCAGAAAACAGAATGTACATACACCCAAATTACTCGTGATCTTTTTAGTCTCCTCCCCACATCTGGCTCCTCAAACAAGGTCAGCATCTCATAATTGGAGCATTAAAGGATGGATGAAGTTCTGATTTTCTTTGGGACCCGAGAAAATCCGTTTGTGCAGTAGGTATTTACCTTCCCAGTGATTTCCAAGGAAGGCAACTACTGTAGCAGGGCAGAGTCCCTGTCATGGATCAAGATACACTGATCTAGAAGCTTCATATAAAACAAAGTAAAATGAGCTTGGTTTCTAGTTTACTGCCTGAGGCAAGAAAGAGAAGAGATATAAAGAAAAGAGTAAGTATAAGGAATAATAAGGCAGTAAAACCTCATATAAAGGCAGATTAACAGATTAAAGCCTTTGTACACTAGGTATCATAGGAAGATATAGCTTTAAAACAGGCTTAATTACAACGGTGTTTTTGTGGCATTTACAGAGGGTTGGCATGGGAGAAAGCTCCTTTCTGTTTACACAGAACTGAGCTGCAGCAGATTGCTATCAATCCACGTGTACAAGCCACACAAACATCCTGGAAGGAAAACAAATTGATGCACACAGGTGCAGGTCTGGAACTTGACTACAGAGAGAGAGAGAAAGAGAGAGAGAGAGTAATCAAATCCATTATTGCAAAGGAAACCTGGGAAGAGAGAAGATGCAGAATGTGCACACAGAGAACATCACTGTGCACATGAAAACTATGATTAAGAAAGACCACAAAACCCCCCAGAATCACCGTCATCCAGTCAAGACAGAATCTCAGGTGGCAATATGATTGATGCCTTTGAAAGTCTGACAAGTGCAAAAAAGGAAGGATGCAGAACTAGTGTTAATGTTTCGTTAAGAAAAAGCAACTAGAAACTTCAAAGTTTCAAGTGAACTCAAAGAGGCAGATGTTAGTCTGGAAGTCGTGTAGGATGGAATCACAGAGGTGAACCCTAATTTGAAAATGACTGGTGTAACTTCCTCCCTCTAAAAATGTGGCCATTACTAAACTAAGGAGAAATAAACCTAAAAAAAACCCTAGTGATTCAGTCAATGAGAGATTTCACTGTTTATTCTGCCAGCATTCAAGCTCTCCTGTTCGCAACAGACATATTAAGTTAATTCATCAATTACTAAATGAGTTCAGTTAGTTCACAGCATGTAATTAATTTATTCTCCTCTGTTAACAGGCGCATCCTAATGTCACTTCGTACTATTTTGCAAATTCAATTTAATTTACTAGACACAATGAGAAAAAGGGAATTTTGAAGGCAGAAAATGAAACTGTAGCAAAGACAGATGCAAAACCCATGGAGATAATGTCCAACATAAATAGCATCTGGCAGCAAGGTCCTGTTCCTGCCCAGCAGGGCTGACTACTCTGCATTAACTGTTTTGCGGCTGGAACCGGTCTGGGATGTTGGGTGCAGAAATGTGGCAGCTGCCAGCCCATGGTGGTGTCCCCACAGCCATTTCCCTGCAGCTGGACTGACTTCTCATTTCTCTCACCCCTTCCAGTCCTTTGCAAACAGTTTCATCAAGAGATCCCTTTTTTCATGGAACTGCTCTGGATTTCTTTGTGGTTTTAACAGTGGCCAAGGAAATTCACTCAAGATATTCACTCAAGAGGAAATTCACTCCCCATAATTCCTGCTGTAGCCACTGTGAAGGTTAAAAGGATTAAACAGTTTAAGTGATGACTGGGATAATAAAGTATGTGCTGTGTAACGCCAGCTGCACAGGCCTTGACAGAGTAAAGCTTAAGAAAAAAAACAGGAGAGGAAAGCCTTTAAAGATAAAACCTGACAGTCCCTTGAACATATCTGCACTCCAAAGTCCACGTGTAAAGCAGTAGCGAGAAGGACAGCTCTGGATGGGTGTGGGATGGAGGTTTCAGACAGCACCTGCACGAGTGCCAAGGTGGGAGCAACCCCAGTTAGGTCAGATCTGCCTCTCACACTCACCAACCCTTCCAGCACAGAGGGAAAAATAGCAGCGGATGCACCCTCAGCCAAGGAGGGCAATCAGCTGAACCGTGATAACAGCAATGGACTGCAATTACAGCTTCATTAACAAGAAAATTAAGTTAGGTTTCCATCAGTAGCGAGCCATAAAATTTTTCTTGTGTTGGTGCAACATACGCAGGGCTGGAGCTCTGGGAAGGCCAGTCCTGCTTCATGGGTGATGCAGCACCAGGCAGGGAGACACGGCTGTCCACAGGGTCTCTTGCCATGAGACTGGGAGTCTGCAGGCATCAGCCATGTGGCCTCAGTTCCACCTGGATTTTGGCAGCATTTAGGTGCCCAGACTCCGGAGTGGTAGAACTTTCTATTCAGTAGCTTCTGGGACAACAGCACGTTCTGTATCACAGCCAAAAGTGTCCCAGCTGGAGTGAAGGAACCTGCTTCTCACCTAGACTTTTCTGCAATCAAAAAGCAGCCTAACCACCACTAAGTCCCCTGCAAGAGCCTGAAATCCACCAAAATCCATGCCAACATCAGAGCCCTTTCCAGAACAAGGCTGCACAGGAGCCCTGGTGGTCACATTACCTTCCACTGGACACTGAAGCACCACTCGAAAAGCAGGAGAGCCCTTTCTGTGCCTGTTCAGCCTTCAGCTTCATACTACCCTGGAAAACTGGAACAGCACAGCTCCCACATGTGAGGCTGAACATGTCTCTGCATCATTTGTGTGGCTCCTGGTACCCATCAGACTGTTTCAGAGCCAACCTGAACTTCCCAGCCAGGCACACACACCCTCAGAGCAACTGATGCCCAAATCCCAGTTTAATGCATCACAAACAAGGTCCCTCTGGAGTGTCTCCCTCTACACTGGTTATTCTGATCCCAAAATTACATGACATCCATACCCTGGCCACCTTTTCAACACCTCAAGGGTCCCCCCAGCTTTTTCAGTCTCATTCTGTTCCATTCTGGTGAAAGCTGAGCTCTGCCCTGTGATCCAGGTCTTTTTCGCATCACATGTAGGAAGCATTTCCTAATTCTGGCCCAGGCAGTTGAGTTCCACACCCAAGGGCAAAAATCCAGCAAGGATACACAAACTGGACATCTATGTGCTTTAAAGGGATTTCAAACTAGCTCAGTACTGGATATTTCCAAAGAGGGTGTATGTTGTGTGTACACGGGGACACAGCTAAGCATCATTTTCAGCTGAAGCTTAAAATATACAACCTTTCCGGAACTATTTCTGTATTTGCATGAATAACTGGTAATATTCTTGATGAAAAAATGAATAATTGAAAGAATTTTAGAAATGCTTAAAAGGATAGTAACAGAGAGAAGACAAAACTGATTCAGACTACAGCACTGCAGTGAGACAAGGAATGACTACTCTTATGTTTGAGGTACTGTAGCTTAAGACAAACTACAGCAGAACTGCTACAGCAGCTTGCTAATTCTCTTACTAATCCTTACATCACACTTTCCAGACTCCTTACGGATTTCCCTCCCAACAGCCTCTGCTTTATCAGAATTTTTTTGGCAAAAGGAATTACAGTAAGTTCTGCTACGAGGGAATAATTGTGTCAGGGGGTTGGTGAGGAATATTCACTTGCCTTTCCAGACTGGAGCAGCACTCTGCTTACTGTGCTCTTGTGAGGAGCCGGTTCAGTTGTAGTTATGCCTCAACAATGGCTGTCACAGGCACGTGTGGGGAGGGAGCTGCCACCTGCACGAGGCAGCCAGGAGTGGGGGAAGCCTCGTCTCTGGGGAGACTTCGCCTGGCATCACCCCACAGAACAACTGTGGCTGTCGGGGTTGTCAGAGGGGTGAGGGGGGAAGAGGCTGCCCCTTGCAGGAGGCAGCCAGGAAGCTTCGTCTCTGGCAGGACTACGCCCGGCATCGCCCCACACGAGGCCGGCAGTCGGAGACGCTGCGGGGGGGCTTCTCCAGTGAGGTCGCGAACAGCTCTCCACCCATGGACGGCACACGAAGGTTGGGCTGGGCCGATGGTTCCCTGGTAGCGGGCAGGCTCTGGGAGGGGCCGGGGGTACAATAAAAACCAACTGCGTCAGGGCTCGCCGCTGCTCACGNCGCCCCGCGTCCTCGCCTGGGCTGCCTGCATCCAACCCTGCCGCCCCGACCAGTGCCCACCCTGCCGCCCCGACCCAGCCGTCACTGCCCACCCTGCCCAGGGTCCCGGGCCTCCCGTGCGAGCGCCACTCACCGCGTGCCCGGTGCCGTCGCCGCGGCAGCCGCGCCCCTCCGGGCGCCGCGCAGGCTCGCTCAGTGCCAGCCCGGCCCCAGGCAGGCAGCGTGCGCACCCCCTGCCCGGGCAGCACTGCCCTGCCTCGCTGCTGGGAACGCCCTCTTTTCCCCTCTGTCCCCCCTCTCTCCTCTCCCCCAGTCCTTCTCCATTTTCCTCACTCTTGCTGTGTCTCTTCTAGCCTCTTTCGTTTGGGCAACTCCTTTTCCTTCTTCTTTTTGTTATCAATAAATGGTTCTCAGATACAACGTCTGCCTTGTTTGGCTTCATTTCGTTCCCGACCATGCATTTTTAAAAGAACTCCTCGCAGTTCCCCACAGTGGAACGCAACAGCTCTCTACGACACCGAACTGAAACAACCCTCATCCTGCTCTCAGGGCCATGAAAGTTTTATCAGGTTTCCAGTTAAGGTAAGGATAATGTGTATCCTGTGTGGATATGACAAGATAGGCTAAACCAGCTAAAATAACTGAAGTAAATGTGCAAACTGCACTGTAAAATACTGTACAGATCTATAAAATAATGCAGACTCAAAGCAAGAAGTCAGAAGTCTGCCAGAACACAGGAACAGAGATTATGAAAGCATAAAAATTCATTTAAAGCTGTGTAATAAAGCCCACATAACACATACTACTTTTTCTTCTTCTTAAATGTAATATCCCTCACTTCACATGTCATTATTATTAATGTATTGCCTTGTATCATTGCCCATGGGTACAAACCTCTTTCTTTAAACACTCCAGTCCCGGGTATTTTCAGATGCAAAGGAATGGAGGGGAAGCACTGGCTACAATGCCCCAATCAAACTTGTATTTTTTTTTCTGCCCAAATCCATAGTTCCACATCCTAAAAGACAGATGCTGAGCATATCTGCTGCATCACTTCCCTGAATCCCTGCCAGCTCTATCTGCTCTCTGAAATCCCCCGCGGAGATTTCCAACACACCGTGAGGCCTGCACGGCTCTGCCTCTGACCCTTCCTGTTAGAGACTCCTGAGCAATGGGTTTTATCTCATTAATTCAGTGTTTTTTAGGAAACTACTTTTCCCTGCCAGTTTTTAAACCCAGAGGAATTTTCTAGATGTGCAGTGACAGCGCATGAGTAATAGCTCCCTCATTAAACTACCAGGGAGTCATAAAACAAAACAAATTGTTCAGCTTCCCAGTGTTTTTCCGATTTGCTTTCCCTTTCCAAGTCCTGTAGTGCTCACAAACATCCAAACTATCTAAGTGACGTCATTGCTAGTCAGAATTCTTAAAGGAAACAACATGTCCTTTGCCTGTTGCTCAATTCTCTGGTATTCTTGCAGTCATTTATTTGTGCCCTAGAGTAGTTTCAAGTAATTTTATTTTTTAAATCGAGAGCTAGTTGCGCCCATGTGAAACATACACTTCCAAAACACACCATGAAAAGCTTGTCTGGCATGGGAGAGAAGCTGTGTTGTCTTTGCTCCTGCTGGGAACAGGTTCTTTATCCCATTTTGAAACCTGGGAGTCACAACTATACAACATACGCAGCAGTGATTCAAGGAATACTTTGAAACGCCACAATTTCTGCATTGGTTTGTGAGAATGAGACAAGATCTCAGTCTCCTGTGTTGCTGTTCAGGATGCAGAGTAAGATACCAGAACAGGTTACCAAACAACCCTGGGAGGTAAAAAGGCCTAACGATATTTGCATTTAGTATGTATTTTGGCAGCTTGCACAAGTGCTAACTACCATGGTTTTCAGAACAATCCTTTACGGTGCTCTTGCAATCCTCACCTTAAGATAGCAAAGGAAGGACTGAGTAGAGACAGTCTAGGGTGACCTGAATTCAGTGCTCACTGTTTTTACTGAAAAATGCTTCAGGAAAACTTCGGCTCCTTTTGCCTGAGCAAAATCTGGGAGACGCAGAATGAAAACCATTTCAGATAGCCCAAACATCTCCCACCACTGAGATGTTAATTCTTTTTAAACCTTTTAATGAGCAGAAGAAAGCAACAAAATAAGATAAACTGGGAGCTCCAAACCACAGTCCCTAAAACATTTTGGCAGCTGTGAGGAGACCCATTACACACACCAAGCTCACTGACCTTGCAGATTTCTCCAGGATTAGAAAACAAACCAGCTGAAGGCTTATTCCTTTTTACAGGAAACTGTGCTTTCTGTATCTACAAGTCAATGTTTTGATGCTGATGAATAATCAGCAGCTTTAAATACACACCTGAGTCAGGCAAAGAAGTGATGGAAGTCAGGGAAAGATTACTTGAGCAAAAAGTGAGCGGAGACCGCAGCCCAGAGCCTCAGGGATGCTCAAGAGCCTCACTGCTGATGATTTCACTACGAGTTAGGTATTCAAACACCTCTAAGGACACAGGCTGTCAGAATTTGCCTCTTTACACTGCTTTATAATTGGCAACAGAGGTGGGAACAACGTGCCAGCTTAGCTTGTCACATCATCCTTACGACAGCCTGTGGAGGTACCGCTGAGGAAGGGGGATTTCGTCAGGACTGAAATACATCGCAGACACGGTGGCAGATGGCACTGGGTGAACCGAAACGGAATTGAAAAGTTCAGGGTATTTTAGAGAAGGTTCATTTAAGATGAAACGAGGTAACAGCTTCAGAAATACAGAACAGTGAAGGGAGACAACAAACATCTCCTCTTCATCCTTCTCCTGACATACGGAGACGCTCAATGAACTAAAATGATTGTAAATATTTTGGCATTTACATCACGGCCACAACTGAATGCTGACTTGTCCTGATACACTGGCACCTCCCCAGACACACAGCCCCCACTGCCCTGCACATTCTGTAGTCCAAAGGGTGAGAAAATCTCTCTTGGCATCTGTTTAAATGCAAAGCACATGCGAAGTGGGGACCTCATAAGAATATGCCAAGAACGGAGAAGGGTTAAGAAATCAAGTTTTTGGACCGATAATGGAAACACCCAAGAATATTAGGTTAGTATGAAAGAGCAGAAATAACCCTTTGAACCTTTAACAACTGTCCTCTATAAGGACTCCATCACCTCTCCCTGAAGTCTTTGGTACTGGCTGCTGTCAGAGAACTTACTGGAATGGGCACATTACAGGTCCGAGACACTGCTGATGCCCTACGATACAACTCAGTTTAACATTTCAGAAACAAGCCGGCTACTGAAGCAGAGTTTGGACAGCATTTGCAAAGCCACAGAGCCCATCAGGCCTGTGGATAGCTCCTCATTAAAAGAAACAACAAGGAACAAAACCCCAACCTCTTTTCCAGGCGGTGAATGACACCAGCATGAGACTGACAACTTTCAGGATGAGGTCACCTCCGTTTCCCTTCAGAAATGAAGCTGGCAAGTACAATTAACAATAATTAAAAACTCCTTTCACAAAGGGACACTACACTTTTATTATCTCTGTTGAAGCCTAATCAAAAGCATCACAATGGGCTTGTTGATTTTTTTTTTAAACCAAGACACGATAAAAGACAGAAAGAAACTGGCAATTAAGAACAGAAACCCTATTTTCTTGGGTGCCATAGTATTTAGGCTCGAAATACGTATTGTCCCCTGCTTCCCTGTAAGAAACTCAGTACTTGCTATATAGCCATGGGAAAACATAACCAAAAATTTTAATTTACCAAAAAAAGATGTTTAATGGATAAATAAAAGCGCTCCTGACCCTGAAAGTTATATGGGAAGTGCAAGCAACAAGCTGTAATCAGTCATAGAAAGTTCCTGGCGTTGGATCTAATAACTTTCTTCAGCACAGAGCTCCAGCTGCATTAAGTTCCTTTGCATCCCAATTTACTATTTTAAAAAAAATTATATGAGAGCCAAACCCCATCCATGCATTCCGCTGCACATCTACAGTCCAACAGTAACTTCATAAACCCTTGAAAATGTTTGTATTTTCACTGTGGACACTGAAGGTCCCACTGCTCTTTATCAGGGTAGGTGTTCTGCTGTCAGTGTCTCCCCTCACATGCAGGCAGAACTGCCAGATCAGATTTACCAGCAGAGCTTTAGGCTGCAGATTAAACTTTGGCAATTTCACCCAGAAACTTGAGTGCTTAAATCACTTCTAGAAGTGTGATTACTTTTGAAAGATTTAGTGTTACAACCCCAAAATGACCCTGCTACTGTGCAGAACACGCGGCGCTCCCGAGCGATCCGAGCGGCATCGGGCACACGGGTCCCCCCTCTCCCATGAGCGTGGGTGGATGATTTTCCCAAGATTGAGCCAGTTTTAGGAGAGAAGGGGAAGCCAAGGGACTGAGGAATGAGAGGGTTAAGTGGGAAGCAGGCAGAGCGGAGGGTGAGCCAGCAGCAGGAAGCCCACCTGCCCCCGGAGCGATGCCCGCCGGACGAGGAGCGGTGCCAGCCCACAGCCCGGAATAGCAGCGGGGCCGGCGGAAGGGAAGGAAATGTACAGTCTTAGGCAAGAGGTCACCCCAGTCTGAACACATCAGCACTCCAAGTATGGTTTTCCAAGGGCCTGACTCCACAAATCCCCACTGGTACCAAGGGTTGTGGCTCGAGAGGCCGAGGACCAAGGACGCCGTGACACGATCCGGTCACTCTGTCACTTCATAGACATGGGCCGAGTGTAAACAGGGAAGTCACGTGGCATCCGCAGTGTCATGTAGTGACTTCCTGAGTGCCACCCGGGCTCAGAACATCGCCTGCAACCTCGCTTAGCCCGCACAGCGTCTGCAAAAATGGGAACCTTGAAGCACCTCCTATTACCGACACCCATGCCCGCCACCCTCCGTGACTCAGGAATCCGTTTCTGGATGCTAGCGTGCATTTCCCACTTCCTTTCCCTGCAGTGCACAGAACAGAAACGGAGCTGAATGCTGACACAGTAAGTAGATTGATTGCAGTATTTTGCTTTTTGGACCGAGTCCCAATTTCAGTCTGATCTGGTTCTCAGATAGGAGGCTGTATATTGTCACAGCGTTTGTTAAGAGCGGTTGCTACACTGATTTCCACGAGATAGGCGAGGCAGTGCATCTGCATATCAGAAAACCAGATCGTGCACGCTGCAGATGCATCAAATTTTCTCAGAATAATAAAGTGGAGAGACACTGAAAACAGCATGGAAATCATTTGATGAGCTTCTTCCAAACACGCTGATATAAATACAGGTCAAATTTGCAGAGAGTGTTCAAATTTGCATCGTTATGTTTTTAAACCTTTTGAAAAGCAGATATTTTCTAACAGCTCAGACAAACAAGCCTGGGAGACAGCAGATTTGGACTGGTTTGTCCTATTACTACAACACTGACCGTGCAGCATGCCAGGGAAAAACTCAACTTTCAATCAACTGCTCAAATAACAGGTGAAATTTTCCCACTGCTCAGCATCCAGAAGATGTCACCACAAGCTGGAATTAAGCACACAGGTGCTTCCTGCTGCCTGACACGTTGAAAATCACATCTTAAAAGGATGGTTATACACTTAAAATGGAGATGTATTAACCAGTACATATCACCAAATATATCTGAAGTACACAAGCAGTTCAGAAGCTCCTTTCCTACATTCTATAATCCCAACAGATCCCTGTCCATTTTCTTTGACACTGTTTTGTTAAGTTTACTCAATCAAGAATGCAGCCTTGCTAATCCATGGCACTGTGATGATTATCTTTTAACAGCTGTACCATACTGAGACAATTTTTGACAGCAATTCACACGCTATGATACCACCAGGATTTGATCTACACATATTTTAGACCAAAACCTTAAAGCTTCCAGGCATCTCCTGAAGGACTGGAGGAAGAAGGTCTTCAGACCCCTCACTTTGTGTTAGTTGCTCAGCATTTCTTCTGGTAAATGAACCATAACCTTCTTAGGCAGACAAATTGCCTCTCACAAATGTACTGGTTCTACCAGACTAAGACAGACAAATAGTGAAAACTCATTTCTGGCAATAAATAACAAGCTGCTTTGAACTATTTTTCAGCCCAGAACTGCAAATTAACAAGTCCACACACAGTCTCTATCACAAAGCACTGTAATATGTAAAGGGTGCTATGAATTTTAATGCAAAGGTGTGTGATGTATCTTCCAGGTGGGAAGCATTAGAAAAAACGTTATTACACACACATATTTTTAATATTAGGCAAATGAGACATCTTGCATTCAGCCACGTTCTTGGGGCAGCGATCACAAATGAAATGCGTGGTTGATCGTAGGGAATTAGAAAAAAAAAATATTCAGACAAAGCCACAGAATCACAAGGGATGGGTGATGTATTTTTTACCACCCTCCTTGCCCTACCCTTTTGCAGCAATTTAAATGGTTTCAACATGTTAAAAAAGAAACAACAACCCAAATAAAAACCAAAGATCTTATTTCTTGAAGCTGTCTGGTTGTTTTCCTACAGACACTATCTCAGCATTACATAGCCACTACAGCCATGAACTGCTGCCTTCTGGTTTGCTGAGATCAAGTGAGTGGTTCCCTTCACTTTCTCTTGAGAAACGAACAGAAAAACTCTGGGTAATGAAAGCATTAGAAGATAGAATCTCCAGTAATAAAATATATTTTACAGCAGCAGGAAACAAATTTAAGATAATATGTAGGGACTTCAGGGAGACCTCATAATAGCTTTCTCCCACCTAAAGGAGCTCTATGAGAGCTGGAGAGGGACTCTGGACAAGGACAAGGAGTAACAGGACACGGGGAATGGCTTCCCAATGACAGAGGGCAGCGTTAGCATTAGATGGGATATTGGGAAGAAATTCTTCACTGTAAGGGTAGGAGGCACTAGAACAGATTGCCCAGAGAAGCTGCCCCATCCCTGAAGTGTTCAAGGCCAGGCTGGATGGGGCTTGGAGCAACCTGGTCTACTGGAAGGCGTCCCCTGCCCATGGCAGGTGGGTAGAACAAGAGGATCTTTGAGATCCCTTCCAACTCAAGCCGTCCTGTGACTCTGTAACTTCCTGTCAGTGTGTTGTTCAAAATAGGAGCTGAAAGGCTCAGAACTCTCTGGGGCAGAATGAAGTGAAACAAGCCAAGCCAAAGAGTTTTATTTCTCATCAATGTACCTTTGACCATGTTGTTCACAACTTTCTCTGCAGCGTCTGAAACATACGGATCCCTTTTGTAACCCAAGCCCTGGAAAGTCAGTAACCTCCATTCCTGTAGTAGCTTCCTGCACCTGCCCCTACAGGTAATAAGGGATTACACGGATCAGAACTGCAGTGTTTATGAAACTTTGCTTTTTCTGCTCAGCAAGCAGCTCGTTTATTCTTAAAATGAAAGGAGTGGCTGTGTTAGGGGGAAAATTAAAAAAAAAAAGGAAAAGAAAAACAAGATAATGAAAAGGAAGAACACACCCATATGGAAAAAAATGGCCAAAGACAAAGCAGGCTTATTGCAAATGCTGCTCAACCCTGTCACTGACAAAAACAAACTATTAATTAACCAGAAGGGAAACGTCAAGGTTCTCGTTCCTGTGTGTACTCAGAATCTGTCCACACTTCCACAGAAGTCTCACACTGCTCTTATGATTGTTGTGATAAGTTTTCACACCAAGCAGAACAATAAACAAACTTCCAGTTAGGCCTGCCACTGTAAATGTTTTAACTGTGTCCGTACAGACCCACAGGTGGCAACTGGGAGCGGAGTTTTTTGACAAAGCAGTACAGTTCCTGCAGTTCCTAAAGCACGTGCAAACACCACCAGGATCACTGCTTATGTAAGGAATGCAAATTTGCGGCTTTGACAGATCTACAACCCAACAGGCTTGTATTAAACATACCCCCACGTTCCTCTGAGTTTTATTTTGCACCGTTACTACAGCATTTGAACATCAGCAAGAGATTTGGGCTGTTTTAATGGTAAGAAGCATCTGCTTAAGTACAGCAAATTGTTTCTGGATTTGTCTAGGATTAAAAAAATGAGTAAACACTGACTACTGTACAAGCTGTCTTGGTGCAGTTCCAAGCTTTATAGGAAATTTACTTTGCAACAGGTGACCATGTTCAAGATGAGGATTTCACTAAAATGTTCCAAAGTCTGGAGCACATCTGCTACAAGGAAAAGCCGAGAGAGTTGGGGTTGATCAGCCTGGAGAAGGTTCGAGGGAGACCAGAGAGCCCCTTCCAGTGCCTAAAGGGGCTCCAAGAGAGCTGGAGAGAGACCTTGGACAAGGGCCTGGAGTGACAGGACAAGGGGGAACGGCTTCACACTGCCAGAGGGCATATTAGATGGGATATTAGGGAGAAATTCTTTACTGTGAGGGTGGTGAGGCATCTTATCTGGCTACTGATGAAAACCTGCAGGGACTGGTGTTTTCAGAGCATTGCATATGAAGTTATTCCTTAGTAAATACCTTTTTGGCAGCTAAGAGAAGACTTGTCACTTCCTGCAGTCACTCACTTCTATTTGGACTTCAAAAAGGCCTTTCTCTATTACAATAAATACTGAGAATGTACTGTGTACAACAATATAACCTAACAGGACAGCACAAACCTTACCTTGGACAACAGCCTGACTGCACCTGACTACAGAAAGGTCACAGCTGGGGCTGTAACTCTGACACAGTAATTAAAAACAGGTACAGATAAGTCACAGTGAACTACATCCAACCTTACAGCACTTACAGCAAAAGATCATCATAAAAGCCTTGTCATGCAGAGTCTGAAAGTGATTTAAGTTACCTTACTTTCCCATCTCATTCATTAAAAGTAAATGAACTTCAAGTTTGGGAGCTGTCTTTATGCTGAGGCATTGCAGGTTTGTAATTCCAGCATATCCCTCATCCTTACACCTTTCATTATTCAGGTAACTCCTTCCCCCTAAAGCGGTCACTTCAGTTCCTGAGAATGACCACTATGAATTGCAATGAACCAGACAGACTAAAAGTCTCTCTCTGTGACTTAGTTAGAGCCAAAAAAACCTGCAAATGCATAATTATGGTCTGACATATTTCTGCAGGAACAGCAGCAGCATGCAACCAGCTGACCAAGGGGTGGATTACAGTTTACTGCCTGCCCAGACACAGTGAAGTTCAGGCAGAGTAAATCACAGAGGAACACCCAAACCAGCTGGGAAGCAGTAGGAAGGTCTGTGGCAGCTCTCCATCCCCTCTGCCCGTCTCAAGGAGGGAGGTTGTTCCCAGTATTTCAGGTATCCTCACACAGCCAGCCCGTAACACTACTCCCAACTTTTTGCTACCTCCCTCTCCATGCACTCACCCCCTCCCACCTCCTCTCTCACTTGCCAGTCTCGTTCCCCGCCCACTCACACTTTCCTTACTCACTCCGTAACCCACCCATTTACACGTTCCTCATTCATCTCCCTGCTCACTTACACAACCTGAGCCTCAAACACCTCCAATCCACTCAGGGAGAGGAACTTTGCCTTCCAAGACCCACCCGTCCACGCCTCTCTCATCAGCATTCCCATGCTCTGCATCCAGCTTCCCAGAGTTTGAGGGAATACTGCTCCGTGCTCCCCGTGTCCATGAGGCTCCATAAATCAGTCCCTCCACTCACACCACTGCTGATCTTCTCCTGCCATCCTGGATGAGCCAAACGCTGTCTTTGGACAGAGTGAGGGTGGATGGTGGGATAAGGACTGGCAGTGCTGGCCCTGCCTCTGCCACGTCCATGAGCGTTGTGCCTCCAGCAGGCACCCAGCACACCCCCACCCTGCAAAAACCCCGTTTCTGGAGGCTTCCAACACAACCCTCTGAACCTCTGGGATACTCTGGAAAGAAAAACAGAGGTAATGCTTCAGGAACGAGTGGAGGACTGGGGTAAAGGTGCTGGATCATGACCAGAGGGCAGCTCCGAAGGGACTGGCTGAAGCCAGCGTGGCCATGCGCCAGCTCACACCAACCACCCCGCCTTTCCCTCATGGGGTGACTGCAAAAAAAAAGTCCATTTGTCCTTTTTATAGCCACTGAATGTTTTTTTTTTTAAGCGGGGTATACTGGTCTAGCTCTTAGTGGTCAAGACAAAGGAAAACTTTCGAGACAACCCTCCTCAGGCACCCAAAGGTTCTGGTAGTGAAGAGCAAGCCCTGAGGAAGAAACAACAAACAAGCAAACCCCAAATCCCACAGAAACAAGTAAAACTATAAAAAGAAACAATAGTTATAAAGAACTTGAATGGAAAGCTGGGATGGGGGGTTGGGGAAGACTCCAGTAACTACACTGCGACTTCCACTAATTCTGTCACTAATAGAAACTAATTTTTTTTTGTTTCCCTGCAATGCCCTCTGCAGACTTGCCTGCACACATAGCTTCCCCAGTTTAAATGCCACAATGGGGTTAAAAATCACTTAAATTTTATCTCCTCCATACAAAAACATTTTCATTTCCAATTCAAATTTGCTTTTTCAGGTAATTTCAACAATTTCTCAAATGACACCAGAACAGACCGCTTCTATACTACAATAAAATATGTGTCTGAGAAATTATACTATTAGCAGTTAAATTTAAAACCTATCTTCAATCAGTAGAGTTTTCCCAAATCCTGAAAAACTGAACATGCAGCACTTAAGATAAGTGATATATTTAATATTCAAGAGCACATAATACTATTCCACTCATATTTACGGGCTGTTAACACCAGAGAGAATTACTGAAAGATGAGAATGTAGACTTGAAATAATACGAAATATTACAAAATAAAGAAATAGAAAAATTTAGGGCACATGTTAGGCACAGAAAAATCTTGCCATCAAACTTCGTGGGAAAGATTCCAGAGGATCAAAGTGGAAGGCCAAGTTCTTAGAGTATCTCTAGCCATAAAGTGCAGGGAGAAAAAAAAACCAAAACCAACCACCCAAAACCACGCAGCAGGAAACATGTACTGGCAAGACGAAGGCCTGGATGATCTAATGCGCTTTCCATCTCTAATATCTCTGCTTCTGTAATTCCATAGGAGCTCTTGGCACAGGGCTGGCCAACTTCTGCAGCACCTCCATCGTCTGATTGGTGTGTGATAATCACAGCGCTCAATTAAAAGGAGGCCCTCGTAGCTGGGTGTTGCAGCCACTCCCCACCAAAGCCGTGCCAGTAGGGATGTGACTGGCAGGGGCTCAGTAATGACAGGGTTGTGGGGAGCTCTCCTCAACAGGCACAACAGAATTTATGTCATTAAAGAGACAATCACCGCCTTCCTCGCAGAACGCCCGGGGGTCAGCTTTTGACAGTGGATTTGATAAGGCCGACTTCAACTGTGTCAACATTTACGTATGCAAATAACTCCGCTCCTACGTGCGAGCGAGCCTCAGCGCGGCTGGATCTATATTATACAGCATTTTGAGCTATTTACTCTTGATTTGTGCGCTGAGAAAATCTTCCCTTAGGGTAAAATACCAGCTTGTTTCTCAGATCACGTGCTTTGTTTGCTATTTTCAAGTTGTTAGGTAAGCACACACGCAGGAGGAAGACGGTGCAGAAGGACGCACGGCACGAGCGCACCTCTGGCGTTTTGAAGAGGGTTGTACGAGGGAAATGGATTATAGCAACAGCAGTAAGAATCAATCAGGAAAACTGAGAGAAAAATGCAGAAGAAGAGAAAATACTCCGAAGAGTAGAAGAGTAGAAAGCAGAGGCATGTAGAAAGATAATCCTTCCCAACACACAGAACTGTGCTGTGCCTGCTGGAAGCCAACTGCCCAAACTATTGCTGCCCTGAAATCTCCTGCAGAGAGATGGGTTCGGGGGTATTTTGCCTTTTTTTTTGCCCCCCTGGCCAATGGAAATTCTACCCTGACTCCAATTACGACAGGATGTGATTTGTGGAATAATAGACAAAGGGAAGTTTTGTGAGAAGTATGAACAGAAGAACAATCTGCAATGCTGCTTGAAAAAATGCCAGTTTGATAAATGCCATGAGCCTGTCAAGGCTATCTATAAAGCTTATTTATATGTATTTATTTACAACAGTAAGATTTAAGGTTGAGATTGGATATTGGGAAGAAGTTCTTCCCTGTGAGGATGGTGAGGCCCTGGCACAGGATGCCCAGAGAAGCTGTGGCTGCCCCATCCCTGGAAGTGTCCAAGGCCAAGGTGGACGGGGCTCGGAGCAACCTGGGATAGGGGAAGGTGTCCCTGCCCATGGCAGGGGCGTTGGAATTAGGTATCTTTAAGGTTCCTTTCAATCCAAACCATCCTTTGATTCTATGATCAGCAACCAGAAATTTTAGAAAGGGATGGACTCCTCTTTGTCACTATACAGTATTATTATCCCTTTTCTTAGGTACTTCTGCTCTGAACAGATGCTTAAGTTAAATGCAGACACCTGAAGTCCAGATGCCAAAGGAACACAGGAAACAGTGTTCAACAGATTGCTTGTTTTGGAGAACAAGGTTAATAAATCAGCTCTTCCTCGAGCTCCACCGTGATGAACAGACAGGAGAGGTGAAGTTTCCTGAACATGATGAACTTCATGCAGGTGTCACTGTAAGTGACAGTGTCACCTCCTCCTTTGCTTCTGGCCATGAATTCCTCCCACCTCCCCATCAGCAACAGCAGCCCTGCAGCCACGCCATGGCATGGAGCAGCTGGAACTTCCCCAGAGAAAAGAAACGCAGAAGAAAAATCTTTTTCAAACCAGCTCAGCAAACTGAGCTGTTCAGTCTGGCTCACTCCAAGGCCACATGGTCATGAGGGATGGCCATGGAAGGAGCTGAGCTTGAAACCACACATGAAACCTGCAGAGCAGGTACCCTCTGCTCACATTGAAACACCAGCGGCAAAACAACATCCAACCACCACTGCAACCCACAGCCGTGGGCACAGAAGACAATACTGTCACCTTTAAACAGCACCCCAGTGGTTAAGAGCTCACCTGGGAGGCTGGGCACTTCTCCCAGGGCTGGGCATTTTTCCCCCTGCAGATCCCACCTCCTGCAAAGTCCCTGAACCAGCAGGCTTCAAGCAGAACTTGGGCTGAGGCTGATTTCTGCCCTCCCGCTGGAGCTGGGCCAGCTTGCAGAGGAATTCAAAACTCACAAAGCCATAAAGAGAAAGCCCTGCAGGGCAAGTATGACTCCATGAGAAAGAGACTCCCAGGAGTAGGGGCAGAGCCCCATATTCTGCTCCCTTCTCCAGGAACTGCTCATGCCTACTGCACTGAAGATTAGATAAAATGTATACATAGCTCCTTTTATACTGAAGCTTCAAAAATACATCCTATGAGCTATGTAAACACACCTAAGAGCCAGTGAGAGCTCTGCCCTAACAGGATAACAGCATATTCCTACCTGTATTCTTGGAAATATTTTTATACTTGGTGGATAAAAGTAAATCAAAGAGCAAAGCTGAGATCTTCCCAGTTATGACTCACTTCTGCCAACCTCATGTTTTGGCAATGAAACCACATATACACTCTCACCTGAGCCTGTAATAACAGGTCATATGGGGAGTTTCTGTAGCCACTTGGGTTCTTAAAGGTACAATTCAGGTGTCCAAACTTTGCTGAGAAGTGAAAACTGCCTGTCAGTGTCCATCTGCTGCAGCAGGGAACCCCCGAAGTCCCAGCAGGGCACAGCAGCACTGCCTGGAGGTGGCCCAGTTTGGCAGCAGACACAAATCCAGTTCTGGATGTCCCATCCCTGGAAATGTTCCAGGGCAGACTGGACAGGGCTTGGAGCAACCTGGTCTAGTGGAAAGTGTCCTTGCCCATGGTAGGGAGTTGGAATTGGATGGTTTTTAAGGTCTCTTCCAACCCAAACCATTCTGTAATTTATGATGTGGGAAGGAAGCAAGGGGATGAGACACCAGAGATCGTCACACACAACTCTACCCCTAAAATGCACTGATAAAAGTGGCTACCATTCATACCTCACGCTGCTGGAAAACATGCATTTTTATTTGCCTCAGTTATCTAATTTTTTTTAGATGTTGGTGTTACCATTCCAGTAGAGTGATGGAAGAGGAAGACTCCTCACTCCTCTTTTCCAGGTCCAATTTTGAGCTCACCACTTCCTATGCAAACTTTAGCTGCAAACTCTGGATAGCTATGGGCCATAAAAAATCCTTGAAAATTTACAAAACAAACAACAGCCTGTGAACTTCCACACGGGAATCCCTCAGATATCAGTAAAATCAACGCTATCAAAACACCACCCAGACCTAAAACATCAAGCACTGTGTTGGTACAAGACATCACACTACACACCTGTGCATCCAATTTCGGACATTGTTAAGTGTTTTCCTTACATGCAATTTATGGCTTGTGTTTCAAAAACTACTATTTATGATAAAGGCTTTTTTTTTGTTAATTTTTCTTAGTTTGTCTTTTTTTTAAAAATCCAGACTTTCATTACCTACTGCAATAAACAATACTCTACTTCAGAGACAAAGTGCTGTTCCACCTGCCTCCATGTGCTGCCTTTTTTTTTTTGGTTCAAGACAGTAACCAAACGAATGGAAAAACATCACCTGTGCAATATATAATTTAGATTCTTTCCATCATATTGGGTGACATTTTAGAAGATGCCAATAAAAGGAGATACTGCTTGCGTGACCAACTCAGCATATTCTATGATTCTACTGACTCTATGTAAAAAAATCAGGTTTCAAAAGATGTTTTATTCAATTATTTTGGGTGCAAACCATCCCTGTGCACTGCACCAATGGTAAAAACTAGTTTCCCAAACCAGGTGATTTCCAAGAGCAGCAGCTTCCCTGTCCCACAGGTGGGTACACAGCAGTGAGTTCAAGATCTAAGACTCCTTCCCCTTAAATAGGGCCTGCTTGGGATTTTTAAGTAAGTGGAACTGCTCCACTGTGATCCTGAGGAAATCTGATCCACTCCTTCAATTCAGGTTTAACAGTTAACAATTTAGCGGCAATAAAAATCTGCAACTTCCTTTCTTTTCATCTGAAGTGATAAGAAAACAATGATTTTTTTTCTCTTTTGAAAAAAAAAAGTCCCTCCTGAGAACATTCTGATAAGGTTACGGTTAAATAAATGATTTTCAGGAGATACGCAGTTAATTCACAAAAATACTTGGCAAAAACCTATCTTTGAATATCTAATTCATATAACGTTCTCCTTTATTTGCTTAATTCAAGTAAAATATTTTCCTCCACCCTTTCCTTTTCATAGGCTTTTCACACCCACATAACAACCAAGTGACTCTTCCCTGACCCAGCCTCCCATGCCTTTTGGTACAACTGCTCCCCACTCTTGAGCTCTTCTCCCAAGATCCAAAGGAAGCACTTAAGGAAGGGAAAGGAAACCCAGTACAATGCTGAACCTTCCTTTTTCTTTTTTTTTTTTTTTTTTCATTAAACCACTGGGTTTATTTGCTGTTCCGCAGGGATGTGTGGTGCATGGACAGCCTCCTCTGCGGCTGTTTTGGAAAAAAGGGAAAAAATATCCCTGAGTGCTCTCTACAAGTGCCAACGCAAGTGGGTTTGGGAAGGCAAGGTGTCCTGGTGTCAGCATCCAGGGAAATAATAGCAGCAGTGAATCCCTCCCTTCATGGAGGAGCTGCAATTCCTACAGCTGTTGTTTGGAGAAGACACATCACAGAGCAAGATAAATTCAATAATCACTATTCTGCTTTTCCCATTTTCTAATAATCTCAGCATTCCAAACAATGCTCTGGAAATCCAAGAGCTACAGTAACCCGTATCAGCATCCTCTCTAAATGGAAAACACAGTGATAATGCTGGTAAAGCACCGAAGGAAAGTTAAATATCACTGCCCTCATTTCACTGACAACTAAAAAGAAATGACTTGCCCAAGAAGCTCCCTCCTCCAAAGAATTCCTCCCAAATACAGTGACAGAGTCGACAGCAGATTCAGGGACCACAACTTCCAGACCTAGCTCTGTAAGCCAACGTGATTCCTCCCAGCCAATAGTATGTTAATGATTTGGGTTTTTTTGAGAAACCACTAATTGATATCTTTTTTCTTGGCATTTTTCAGAGCCACTTAAAAATAACATCGTTTCTATTCTAGGCATATTTTGGGGAAAGTATCATTAGATTTAATTCCAGGGATGAATATCTGATTTTTATGTGAAATCCTGGAAGACCAGAGCCTTGTTCATTAGTGTAACAGGGAAATTACAGCTTAGCCATGACTCTGGGATGATGTGATCCCAAAGCTGGAGCTCTGGCCCATCCCCTTTGCTCAGTACTAATGTCAGCAGAGTTTTGTAGGTGAAAGGTGGGAGGGAAAAGCAGTTTCAAACTGTTTCTGTCACCTTGATCAAGGAAGTTTCCCCCTCATTCACAGACTCCTAACCTGTGGCAGGGCAGCCAGTGCTTTCTGTAAAAGCTCCAGTGAAACAAAACGAAAGCACCTCCTCAAAGAGCTGCTGAAGAGCTTTCTCTCAATCACATTTAGCAAGATACCATCTCAGCACTGAAAATAAGCACATAAACTTACCAATGCACTATCAGGAGAAGCATCAGAAATAAAGGTGTTACTCAGCCGTCAGCATCTCAGCTCCTCCCTGGCACCAAGTAAATCCCACAGCAGCAGGTACCAGAAATGCTTCTCCTCTGCTGCTCACACCCGAACGCTCACAGCCGGGCTCTGAATCTGCCACCAACAAAAGAAACCACAGGAAGACTGCTTCCCTAATGCTTCAGAACTGAGTCAGTGGGTCAACAATTCCTTCGGTTTAGGAGCCAGACCAATTCCCTTAAACACCCCTTCTTTTTCTTTTTTCCTGATGGAGAAGCCAACTGTCTCCTGCCAGTGGCAGCCCATCTGCTTCCAGAACAGAACCAAACCACTCCAAACCACCACCTCGTTTTGGCACAGGCACCCGTCCTGACGCAACTCCATTTTGTCTCCCACGTCTGGGAAAAGCCATGAGAAAATACTTACAATTGAAAAGGCAGCCGGGAAAACTGCTCCGTGTGCACCTTGCGCAGGCTGTGCCGGCTCGCAGCCCACGCTCCCATCTCCCGTGCCTGAGATGGAGTGGCACGAAGGAGAGCACTCCACGTGACCCCAGAGCTGTCTCCTGGTGTGCCTCGTTCCGTGCAAGCACAGAATACCCTGGGTGTGCATTTCAGGAGCACTGCTTGAACAAAGAGAAAGCTCCGGAGCTGCTATCCCTCTTCCCCATCCATGACTCAAAACGTCTGGTTGAAAATTGGTTTCGTAATAACCCTTTAGTACCACCTACTCACATCACAGAGCGATTCTTGCAGCAAATGCACAGGAAATCACCAACGAGTGCCAATGGAGATACTATTCCAAGAACCAGCTCTTTCGGTTATTCCTTCATCACTTGGAAACCAAGATGCTTTTACTTTCCCTATTGCACAGGGTGTGATTTTTTTTTAAGATGAGGCTTTAACTATGATCCTGTAAAATACTTTGTTGATAAATCACCAGTTGAAAACTTGCCCACTGTATTTAAAAAAAAAAAAAAAAGAGACAGAAAGAATTTCACAATAGTCATTCCAGAAAACACAGTAACTCCTTTCTGGAAATAACTCACTGGACGAATCAAGCGGGGAGAATTAATTTTTGGAGACAGTCTGCATCCTGCAGAGCACACAAAAACGGTGTCGTCAGCCACGTGCCTTTGTGACCTCCAACAGCAGACCCCTGACTCACCCAACCACAAGATGAGTCGCTATGAATGGTTTCCTCTTCTTCCACGCTCCCCTGGGGTGCTCTGTGCCACGGGCATATCCTGACCCTAATCCCGACTGATGGAAATTCCAAAACTCATCTGGGAAGGCTGTGGCCACCAGCTAACGACATGGCCATCTGCTCCCTCCTGCTTTGAGTCACCTGTCAGCAATACAAAAGGAAATTACTCAGCAGAGAGCACGTGGAAGCTTCTGCTACAGCCTCTGGTGTAGCCCTTACGGGAATACAACATTCTGGAGCACTCGGATCACTCTGAAAGGAAAGTGTTACATCCTGTAGCACTCCCATTCAAAAAAGTGAAATTTGGTTTAAAATAAAGATAAAAATGAATGCCAGGAGCGTGGGGAGAGCGCGTTCCAGCTGGGTTCTCAGTGCCAGCATCACTGAGGCTGCCATGGAAGGGGGGACAAAAATAAAAGAAGACATTTCACAAACACGAGACCTTCACTGTGCGTGACAAGAAAAATAATTAAAACAACTGAGAGAACTAATCTGTGGCTGCTTAGGAAGTTAACTCTTCGAAGGAAGTGATCAGCAGAACAAAAGCAAAGTGTTACGTTTATCAAACAAGTGAACTTAACCCATGGAGAGGGCTTACTCCTGTGAGTAAAGGCGGAGTACTCTCACAGCCCTCCCTGCAGGCATCAGTTCACACCGGGCTGGGATCTTAGTGAATATTAAGAAATTATTATTTCAAAGAAATAAATCTTATTAGAAATACAAAGCACAGCTTTGCCAAAACACCAAATACTAGCAGAAAGGCAGCCACAATGTCCTGTGGCTCTTTACAAAATCCCCTTGATCTAATGCCTATTCAGGACAAAATTCACAAGTATTTTCCTGGGAAGACCTGATTAACCACTTACAGCATTCACAAATTCAGTCCCAGCCACAGACATTTTTTGTTTCATCACACATTACGCAGCACACGAATTCAGCCCTCTGAAACAAGGCTCCAAACTTATCCCCCAAAAAACAACCCACAAATACAAGACAGTTACTAAACAACCCACAAATACAAGACAGTTACTACAAACGCTGCTTTGAATCTTCAGGAATTTCATAAAAATTAATTAATACTAAAGATCTAATTGTCTAACCTGCTTCTGCATGCAGAAATAGCCAGACCTGGTGCCTCTACAGGGGGGGAGGGAAGCGTTTCTTGTTCCTGTTTCATACTTGACTTTTTTCCTGCGCAGGAGATGATCTAATTATCCAACGTGTCAGTATATTGCTTCACCCTTCCTCGTGTGTCTCCTTACATTAACATATTTTAACAATTCAGCTCATTAGGAAGGAGGCGAGGAACAAAATGGCAAATTATCCTTAAAAATCAATCACAAAGGCAGAAGTCTTTCCGTGTTCTGTCCTGTATCTCTCCAAAACTCTACCGGAGCACACAACCAACAATGCTGAATGTAAACGGGTCACAAATCTCCCCAAATCCCACATCCTCATGCTGCTCAGATGAAGTGTACCTGTTGAAGACAGGAGCCTGATGGGTGAGCTGTGCAAGGGAGTAATTTTGGGTCCTGCCCAATTAGAAGGGAAAGAAACTCCCAAATGCCAGCCCCTTATTGTTCCCAACCGTGCTGATGCTCAGCTGCAGGCACTGTGGCTGCGAGGGGGCTGGTGGATCTCATGTATAATAATTGGGGATGGGTGATGAAAGCGAGCCATCAAACCACATAAGGCTGCTACCCATCGCCTTGAAATGGATCTGAAAAACCCTGAAATCCAAATATAACATGGACAGCACCTGCATTTGCATATGTAGGATGCCAGCCGAAGTTTCCGAGCCTTTTTATCAAATGCCTTTTTTTCCAGTCAAGAGCCATTCAACACCCAGCCCTGTCAGCAGACACGGATTTGAGAGATGATCTTGTGTTTTAAACCTTTCCCCGAATTCCTACAACAGGTTTAGCCGGAGCAGAGTCCCCATGGCACACAGTAAAACCACGGGATCTCAGGAAACATTTCTTCAGCAAGTTTTGTGTATAATAGCAGTGCCTATATATAAATGTGTTTACGGCTATTCCCAAAGAAGAGCCTGTTCTGAAGCAGCTCCTTTATTGTGATCGAACACGCTGGATTCATTCCCAGTTTTAAGCCTTATATAAGGCCTTCAAGGAAACAGAAACTTATTTTGTACAAAATCATGCCAGTATAGTAGTAGGTGCAACGGAATTATTCTGTTACACATTAAGTTTTACTAATAAAAGACCTGCATTGCCGTCATAAAGTCAAATACTGCTTCCCACTAGTACAAACAAATATTTCCTGCCAGGTACGTCCACTCTGACTAATAAATAACACAGCTTTCTGAACCGTGGGCTGCAGCATAAGTGTGTTAGATTATCCCTGTGGCCTGTTACGAGGGAGCACAGCCCAGTGTGCTTGCAGGGATGGCTCACTCCAAAAACCCTTGAGGATGCAGCACAGGTCAGGCCATCCCAGGTTTGATTCCCACATCCTCGTGCAGGCTTCTGGAACTGCTCCAGCAGAATCTACAGTTCCCAGGACCATCAGGGAGTCAAATCACTCCAAATTCAAACTGTCCTCAGGACCAAAAAGCTGGGTATGCGACCAGGTCTTAAAACTCAAGTTCTTGTACTCATAATAAAACCACTGAATTGGTCATTAGCATCAGAAGCTTTAAAATGAAAAATGCCACCAAAACCCAACAAACCAACAAGAAAAACCCACTTGACAGAAATGACAGGTTATGATTAACATCTTATGGTGGTCTCCATGCTGTGTTGCTGCAGAGCATCTGCTTGGGCAGAACACAGCCATGCCTTACATGGCCTGGGAGGACAGCGCAGCTCCCTGAGCGGTACAGGCAGCACTGACACAGCCAGTGAGACAGAAACACCCACCCCAGTGCCATTTAGGTGTCTAAATTCAAATAAATAAATCAGTCTCCACTGGATTAGCACATGCACTTTGCACAGCACTTCATTGACAGCACCAAGGCTTTTTTCCCTGTGGCCATGTCCTATTTTGTGTTACCACACAGAGGCAGCTCAAGGACTAAACCAGATCAAAACTAAACCTCCTCTTGCTGAAGATTAAATTATTACAGGACTGACCTTGCAGATACCTTGGCCCAACCTTTCAGAGGGGTTCACAAGCCAGCACTAAGGTTCAGCATAAAGCACAACACTAAAATTTTCTTTGGGAAAGAGATGCTACTCACCCTTCTGCATCCTCCCATGGCAAAGTCTCTCCTCTGGCACGTGGCAGACTTGTATTCTGTTTTTTCCTCCTATACCCACAGCCTGGCACTGCGCTGTAATTTTGATACTACACATTTATGAGCAGAGTAGCGACCTCTCACCCCTCCTTCTGAAACACGCCACTGCTTCCAAATCACATAAAAGATTCAGAATGAGAAAATATGCAAGCACAGCTTGACCCTACAGAGAAAAGGACTTCTCCAGCCATTTGGGAGTCTACGTTTCGATTTCTTTTCCTAATCCTCTTTCTGCATTTTATCCAAGCTGTTTAAGCAGACCCCAAGTCAGGACACCATTTAATACTGCCACACCTTTTTCTTCCCACTTCACTTGCCGGCAATTCGTAGACGCTCAACTCTTCCTATTCATTCTACAGGCATCTGCTATATTATTTTACATCTGCAGTTCCGGGGTTGGCAGTCTTTTAGATTTCATTTCATGGGCTTGCACGCAAGCCATGTTCACAAATACGTTCTGGAGCTGCAGAAGCTGACAGGAATGGCTGAATTCTGACCCTGGCATGGAAAGGATGACGTGAGGAGCAGGAGAGGCAGGACGGAATTGCTCTCCTGACTTACTCTGGTAGCTACAACAGATGGATCACATAATCCAATGCAAACAGCGAGCAAGTTTCTTGGTAATGAGAGAAAAGGACACGATGACCTCTAGGTAAAAATCCTGGGAACAGCAAGCACACATAAACATCAACCTGAGCAACTTTAATTGTGTGCCAGAGCCTGAAGTGAAGATAACAGCAAAGACAAACACCCAAGACAGATTTAATTCAGGCTGTAATTCACTGTATGAACATGCCAAATTGTGGTACAAACCTCATGCCTTTTAACACTCCTCATTGTAAGGCCTATTCTTATCTTGGTGATGAATGTAGGATTTTAGAAAGATTTTTTTTTTTGGAGCCTTTTGCAATTTTTGTGCTCCCTGCTTTAGCTGGAAGGAAGCTGGAAGTACTTCAGGTTATGAGCTGGGGCGGAATATGTCCTAGTATTGACCCACAAACACAGGGCATCTCATGACAGGGCGCTGATAATGAATTGTTGCATGGATACTGACAAGCATATTACTGTTACCTCCCTCTCCCCTCCTAATAAAGGGTGTTTTAGTTTAAGATTTGTTTGCAAAGCTGATGATTCAGCTCCTCCAATGGGAGGCAACAGCAGCATGAACTGTGTTTTCTTGGTATGAAGGTAAAGATCTCTTAGCATATGCTTTAAATAACAGACTAAAAAACTCCCTGTTCCTTCTTCTGATTAAGAAATCCTTGAACAGCTCAGTTCCCCAACACTCAGAAACCCCGACAGGGTAGCAGGGGCCATAAACACTCATTTTCTGCCCCAAACACGGGAACACTTCAGAAATAACGAGCATTTGGAGGAGGGTGGATTTTTGGGGGGATTTCCTTTATTTTGAGTGCTCCAAGCTCATACCACTAGATGGCACGTTTGAAACTCTTGGCACCTCAGTGAAATCACAAGTCTCTGCTCGGCATCACACCATGTTTATCTCTCCTGGGATGGAAAAGTACAGGTAAAATGATATCTCAGGAGCCAGAGAACCGGGACAGGCGGACAACGGCATGGAAAAATGTGCCTGCATGAGAAGGCAGCGTCTGCCAGCGAGCTGAGGGAGGGACTGCTGTGGAGAGCTGAGCTCCAGCACTTCCAGCTCTCATCTTGGTGTGGCCTTGGTAAACCTCTTCATGTCTTGGGAGAGTATCTGAATGTGTGTGTCAGAGGGAGCTTAGACAAGAGGAAAATGGCAAAGGAGGGTGAGAACTGAGCCTCTGGATGCACAACACCACGTGCCATCACAAGCTGAGCAACGCTCTGCTCTCTGCACGTCCCCGAGAGCTCACCAGACCAAAAACCATCCCCAACTCTCCAACGCATCCCTGGCATGAACTGATGGGGGGCAGACATTCAGGGCACCACCAAACAACAGGGGAAGATGTAGCCAACCCACAGTATCCCGTGCAAGACGTGACTTTTCCAGAAGTGTCAAGCACTCCCCGCCCCACAGACCTCCACGACAGATAAGCAAACACACAGCAGCCCATGACACTGAGTCACAGCCGCATGGGCAAGTCACCTCTTGTGCAGGACATGTTTTGGAGTGTACCTAGATGTGCCCCAGTATACTGGCCTTGGCAGGGATGCCAGAGCCTGGCAGCACCACTTCCTTAAGGCTTCTGGCTCGTTCTTGCTGCCAGTTCCTTAATTTAACTCAACCCACTTAGAAAGTGCATTAGCACAAGCATGTACCAACATTCCAACCAAGCCAGTAACATTCCCTCAAAGAAGAACAAGTCGGTTCAGCACCACGGCAATGATCGCGGGCGCTCGGAGCTGGTACTTGTCATGGCACTGCACCCCACATTCCCTCCGTGGGCAGCTTCAATAGATGGGATTAACAATTTACTATGAGCGCTTCAACATCTGACTCAGTCCTTGGAACGGGCACTCGTGTCAATGGAAAAAGAAAAAACCTGTCAATTCGAGCTGGAGAAGGAGAGAGATGCTGCTGATAGACCATCAAGGGCAATGGCAGAGAGTGCTTCTTGTCTGGGTGGAAGAAGAAATACCACCTTCCTTCTTCCAAAAAAAATACCAGCTCAGCCCCAGAACTGCAAAAAAAAAAAAAAAAAAAAATTTTTCCTCATGTAGGATTTACCTCCGAAGTGCCCTCACCATCATCATCCTTGCTGAAGGACGAAAACACACTCCTGAGCAGCACAAGGAAGCTCTGCCATAGCACCATCCATCCTACACTGCTCTTTGGGAATTCTGCTCTTTCCTGATCCATCAGTTTGGCACTATTTTGTGCATTTACATGCTCCTGTTTACACAGCATGGACCTGCTGGGAAAATACTCCTCAAAACACGCCAGAGTACATTTCTGTGTCGATGTCTGCAGACTGTGCCAGCAAGTCTGCAGACATCAACATGTGGCTGTACCATCCTGCTGAAATATTCCAGCAAGGCCTCTAATTTCAGTGGATAAACAACTCGAGAGAATTCAATTTCAAACGTAATGATGCAATAGCCTCATCTGAATTTTTCCAGTCCCCTTGGGCCTGCACTTTGGATGCAGCTCCATCCCTCTAATCATCCCTCTCTCTAATGGTGGATGATGCTGAACCTCTTCCAAGTAGGAATATACCATGGTGTCTTGACTGCTTTTAAACGAAAACCACAAGTACTCCAACAGACAGGTAAATTCCTCAGTTTAACTACAAACCCCACTGCAAAATTTCATGGGGGAGAAAAATGGTGGATCATCTATAAATGAAAATCCTTGGAATTCTGGTTCAGATTTTCCTCCTATTTCAACGAAACACTCAGTACACTGCATCCCAACTGAAAGCAAGGAAAATACTTCATGAGTGGGATTATTCTCACTTCTATTTAAATACCTGCAGCACAGATGTTGATATCTGGGTTAGTCACAGGGAACTCCTTTAAAGTCAGTGCAAAGGAACTGTCACTTGCATGACATGATTCATCTGACTTATTCCAGGCTGTTACTTGGGATGTTTTCCCTCTCAGAAGGGAAGCCAGGAATGTCACAGCCCTGTCAGATGAGTTACAGTGGTACCAATTCTCAAGTGCTGCTTTAAGCTACTGTAAAAGAAAGGGAACTTTTAGATAATGATTTGTGGCATAAACTTTTATGTACTTACTTAAGTGGAAAACCACAAGTAAGAACGGTGCCCCTTAAGAATTTTTCTTCCAAGAATTTTCTTCCTCAAATTTGCAAACTAAATTTTGCAGCGCTGGCCCAGTGCACAGAGATCGACAAAGAACTTTGGGCAATGTGAAAGTAACTGATCCATTTCCCTCTTCAGAGAATTAATTTGAAAGCAAACACAGTAACCTAAAGAGCAGACACTGGATTTCACCATGCAATACCCTTTTGTGTTAATAAAAGGATTCTTATGAGGAAGAAGGAATAATCTTATGGTTAAGGGTAAGATGTTCAAAGTGCACTGCTAGCTCTGGACTGCATTTTTCACCACTCAGTCTCCACCTCAGTGTCACACACATTATGTTTACTGCTTCAGATTTACCTTTTTGGAGAGGACACAGTCAGGGAAGGAAGTCCTGCAAGGAAGATGAGGCTGTTTTTTCTCTAGCACAGCATCAAGAGCTGAGCCCCGCTTGTATGGAAAAGCTGACTGCAAAGAGGATGGATCTCATGGACAGTCACAAGGACGTGGCTATTAACGAGTAGAGCTGAAACTCATGACACTGCTCTGGCCTCAGCAGCACAGCTGCATTTGATGTATCTTATCTGGAAACTCCCCAGCCACTCAGCGTAAGGAGAATGAGCACCAGCACTTCCTTAACCTCGGCGCCCTTGCTGCTCTCCTCCTCAGCAGACAGCCACATGTACATAAACAGCTTTCTGAAGAAGCTGGAGAGACCACAGGGATCACTTCTGCGGAAGTGACGCGAGCTCCCAGCGCTGGAGTGCGTGTCCCGGGGAGGTGGCACTGGCCTGGCCATGCCCTCTGCAGTCTGTCTGAGCTCCTCGTGCCAGGACTGACCTCTGAGGCACCACACTCACTGGGAACACAGCAGAGTGTTTTGTCATTTCTGAGCTCTCTCCTGCTGGTGCAGAATCAGAAATCCTGCATTCTGTATAAGTAATTCAGACAATCACAGAACGGTCTGGGTTGAAAGGGAGCTTAAAGCTCACCTCATTCAAACTCCCTGCCATGGGCAGGGACACCTTCCACTAGACCAGGTTGCTCCAAGCCCTGTCCAACCTTACTCTGAACACTTACAGGGATGGGGCAGGCACAGCTTCTCTGGGGAACCTGAGCCAGGGCCTCACCAGTCTCACAATAAAGAATTTCTTCCTAATATCTAATCTAACCCGGCCCTCTGTCAGTTTAAAGCCATTCCCCCTTTCAATACATGCCCCTGTCAGAAGTCTCTCTCCAGCTTTTCAGTTCTCTTTTTTATTTATCTCCCATCCACAAAACCAGACCCACTCCACTCTCACCAGCCCTCGTAACTGAATTACTGTATTATGACAGATTCGCAGCTTCTTCTGGAAAACCTGCCTGGCTGTCAGGGAAAGTCAACATCTTTGGTCAAAGAACATCCAACAATTAATAAACTTCATTTAGCTGCCACCAAATGATGTCACCAAGAGCAAAGTACAACAACAGAAGTGACAGCCAGGCGGGACACGAGCTTTTCCCAAGCATTGTTCGGGCAACAACCAAACAAACCCTTCATTGTTGGTGTGCCCGTGGAAGCGGATGGCACACACACAGCTACCTACGTGTCTCCCAACACATACTGGGAGATGCTCGGGCAGATTTATCACTGGGAGAGAACATCACCTCCAACAGACTGCAAGCTGAATCATGTAAATTTGGGTAAAGACAATCCCATTAAAGAAGCAAAATTAACACTAAGCATATCAGATGAAAGACTTCACTCCTAAAGCCAGCACCTGAGCGCAAATTCAAGCTACTTCGAAGATATTCAGGTCATTCAGACAATTATTTTAAAATGGCAGAGAAAGACAGCCTGATGATCCGTGTATGGAAACAGGAGCCAGAAGCTCTGAATCATTCATAACAACACTCAGCAGCTCTATCATCTGCAGATCTCAAAGCCACTCCACAAAATGGATATGAATCGCTGGCACCCAGCTGTGGCTCCTCTGCAGTGGGTTGGCATCGCAGGGCTGCACTGGGAGGCCTGGAGAGCACCAGGGTGCTTTCCAAACAGCAGGCAGTAATTACAGCTCCGTCCCTGTTTATCCACCTACCTACCTGCAATTCTCATTTAGCACTCCCATGTCTGACAGCTATGGCTATACCCAATCTCCCTCCACAGGAACTCCGGAGAAAGGGAAGTCTTCATTTAATTCTGTGAAATCTCTGGCAAATCTCCCTTTTCTGCATAAAAAACCCCAAACATTCGTGTTTTATTCCCACCCCAAACAGCCACACGGATTCAGCGGATTCCTCAGCACCTGTTGTATCTGAGAGTGATCTTTCATGTTACCCTTGTATTGATGAGCAACACAGAGCTGAGCCAAACTCGCCTTTCCCATCCTTACATCCACATGTTTTTCCTCAAGTACATTGATAGCATGATACCTTTCAATTTACTTTGCAAATATCACGAGGTTAATGCACAGAGAAACTAAGTGGAGTGCTGAAAAAACAGGATGACTCTCCAAGATAAAAGCAGGCTCCACATCACCTGAGTCCTGGCCTCCCACCTGATCCAGGTCAGGGCTGCTACACCCAGTTTGAACATTTACTTTGAGGTTGCATAAGATTCCTATAAACTGTGCCCCAACATCCCTCTGTTAATGGCAACAGCTGTTTCCCCAGGCAGAAGTGGAGGTCTGAAAGGGTATTTGCCTTTTAACTGAAGACCATTTTGTTAACAACACTGCATTGCTATCGCCCATCACAATTTCAGTGGCTCTGTTACAGTCAGAAACAGGTTCCTGCTTCCACACTGCCTTTATCCACCCCATTCCTGCACCATGTGTGTGTGTCAACTAACAGGGATATCAGCTGCTGCAATCTCCTGTCCATGGAAGATCTGAAGTACAGCACACTGGAACCTCAAGCAGATGTAAAGCACACTGTCCTGCAGATGAAACTCCACGACAGGACACACTGCCCAGAACAAGAGATGCAATTAAATGGAAAAAAGAAAGAAAAAACCTGTTACTAAACCCCTGTGGATTTCTGCTGGCTATGAAAGACTCAGACACCACAAGTCTCTTCTGCACTGTTCATCCTCTAGTCAAGTTTTCCTACACATTAGAGGCCCAACTTAAACCAATACCTGAGAATACTATTTAATGAAACCTTCACTCTACAGCCCAATTTTACTCACTACCACTGCAATTAGTGTAGGATTAAAGCCTTACATTCTCTCAGATGCTCCCTTTTACATCTATTTGCCCTGACAACTAAGTCATAATTCAATTTTAGATATTCTCTTTCTTTCCTTTCCAGTGATGGGTTGATGCAAAGAGAAGTAAAATTCCTCTGCAGGTTGAACCTGAATTAGGAGGGACAAGGATTTTACTAAAATTGGGTAATGACAGGTTATTGGGTAATTTCCAGGTTGCACAGGAAAACATGGACTAAACCCACTGGGATAAATGAGATTTTTATCTTGTAAATCCGCTTTGAGGAGCAGGATCCTCATTTTGATATAAAGATTTGTGTCTCACATTCTGGGAGTTTTCTGTAACATAGAAGTTGCCTTGTAAATGTGTTTGAGGTACTTCTCCCAGCACTGCAAACATCATATAATGCAACTACAGGAACTTCAAAGGAAGTGGCTGCTCAGGGCAAAGCTGAAAACATTTATTGTCACCCAGACATGTTTTTATCAACTTGCTCAGGCAGAGTCATTTGTGATACACCTTTCCAGACGTGCCTTCAAAGAGAAGCGAAGCTGCTTCCCCTCAACACTAAGATCCAGAGAAAATCATTTCCTGGTCAAGCCCAGCTCGTGCCAAGATATTGCTTGGACAAGCCACAGTGCCAAGCAGTGCCGAGACCTGACGCTCACAGCAAGGAGTGATTTAACAAGCACAACTTCCTGCTTTTCAAAGGGGCTTATCTGAACTCCTCTTCTTCCAAATGTGCTGGATATTTCTAAGATTTGTCATATAATTCTTTCTCTCAGTACATGCACCCTCATCCCTCCACTGGCCTCAGCCGGTACCCAGGAATTAACTCTCTCATTAGCTCCATTACTTACCAAAAAAACCCCAGCCTTCCACTTCTTTCCACATCCAACATTTGTGTCATGTTGTTTTCACTTCCAGTATCATTTAAAATCAGCAGTAATGGTCACTGGTCTTCACTGGGAATACTCAGACTTTGAAGTCAATCCACTATGCCTGATTATGAAGTCAGGAAATCCCATTTTTTAAAAGACATATAAAATTTTGGTAATTATTTTACTGTTGTTCTTTCAGCTCACAGAGGAATTTCAGAAGTAACTGTCACTAAAAATTAAGGCCTCAGTGCACAAGATCTTAATTTCATGTGGATTACTGACATACATAAAGCACTTTGCTAGATAAAGACCTATCAGGAAATCTCCAGTTCTGCTAGAAATTCCAGTGCAGTCGAGTCCAGTATGAAACACAGCTCTGCTGAAACAGGGGAACTCATGTGTCCTCCTGCCATTCACACTCTCCCAGTTCTGCACCAACTCTACCTGTCTGCAGCCATCCCACTGCACAAATCCTGCACCAGAGCAGGGTCCAAGCCTGGATTAAGGATAAAGATGGGGCAATGGGTCCCAATACTGACATCACTTACAGGTTTGTTAAACACGTGTTTGGTAATTGTTGAAAATCAGTACAGGGATGATCAGTTAAAATAAGTTCATTATCGCTGTGTCTGATCTTCTCTTTATCCTCTTTGCCTCCATCTCCCAAAAACACCTGCTTTTTAGAAATTAATTATTTGTTTCCACAGCACTGACCAGTGGCCTTTATTCTGCCAGGTATTTTTTCACTACAAAGACTAAATAATCACAACTACTTCTAAAATTTCATTTGCAGCAACATTACCAGGTAAATTCCAGAGAAAGCTTATCCTACTCTGAGTAGGAGGTTGGACTGGAGACCTCATGAAGTCCCTTCCAACTTAAATTATTCTGTGATCCCATGATGTGAGTATCATGTTATAAAAATCCATGCAGGCTTGTTCATGTTTTTTGAGTCTCACGGAGAAAAAACCAAAACAAAACAAAACCAATCTCTCCTGCCAAAAGGTAGGGAATTGGGTGGCAGCAAAAAAAAAAAAAAAAAAAAAAAAAAAAACAACCAACTTTAACNAAAAAAAAAAAAAAAAGACCTACCAACTTTCACTTCTACTGGTAATGCTTCAAACTTGTCCATACTTCTCCGAAATTATTTTCATCTTGGGATCCGAAAATTCCCTACACCCAACCTATTCCATTTTATAACACCGTTCATGCTCACGTCTATTGCTTATAGACGTGCAAATTCACTCTGGCACAGTCAGTGATACCTTATTTACTTCCCTGTTAGTTCCTCTTTGGAAAGAGCAAGGATATGGAGCAACCAGACAAGTACTACTGAAGAAAGGTCACCAAAAGAGACAGTATGTTCTCATTTACTGTCCATATTTGAGGGTTTGAGGGGAAATTTGACCGTGTACTTTCACCCAACTGTGCTGCTCTCAGGACATTCTATTCCCCAGAGTTTGAGTGCACACTTTGGGTCAGCCCTAATCCTGTTCGCACCCAACCTCAGCTCAGCCTCTTCTTGAGCCTCCCCCAGCCCACGCACGTACACATAACATGTTAAAGGTCACAGCACTGCACACGTGAACGCATCTGCTTTACGTCTTCTAAAACCTTGAGAACTTAATCCTTTGAGAACCAGTCCCCTTTCACGTCTTCCTCCACAAGAAATGACATGGATCTGGAGCTCTTGGGTTAAATTTTTCCAGCCGAGCCCAGGGATTTCACTCCCAGTACAGCGAGTGCGTGTTGGCCATCGCATCCCGAACTCTCCACCAGTCTGGCATGTGTTGGCTGCTCTCCATGGCAAGTAAAGGTTAAGGTTACAGAAGGTCTCTCCCAGGTTTCAACAGGCAAGCATTCAAGAATGAAGACTTAGGACTTTGTGTGCAAATGAAAAGGAAAGGATCATTAGCAGAATTTAGGGGACAAAGGTACTGCGCTCTGCAAGAAGGACGGAATTTCACTCTGGAAAGACTGACAACAAAATGCATTTTGTGTAATCCCTTTCCTTTGCAGAGTCAGTGTAATCCAGATTATTCTGCAGCTGTAACAGGAGATTCGAGAAGTATTCCACATGAGAAACTTCCAACTGGGCTCAGGTAGGAGCTTCAGATTTAAAAACTGCCACCAGGTTTGTCAGCCAAAGTGTGGAAGTCAAATGCTTAAGTAACTACAAGATTATACAAATGCCCCATCCTAAAAGCCCCCTGAATGCTCTTTTCATCGTAAAAAAGGATTAGCAGCACATAAACAATTTATGTAAGGAGACTTGAACGATTTTATTGTGATGTGCTATTTAGCATTTGCAGAGGCTCTAATTATAAAACTTTTACCTAATTTTCCACAAGTCACCCAGTGAAATAGCACGTTTTGATTTATTTAACAACAAGAACTCTTGGTAGGAGACTTTTACTAAATGTGGTCATGCAGCCCTATCATCACATTGCTGCTGGATGCAAGTTCTGTACAGAAAAAGGAAATTTTGCTCACTGAACATTAGCCAATTGTTCAATCTCACCCAGCTTTGCAGAAGCTCATACAGTGACCGCAGTGATACCGAAGATTTGTCTCAAAACAATGTGGCCATGTTTGGATCACAAGGGATACCGAATAAACAGCTTAATGCTATCTCAAAAGAAAAGCCGAACTTCTGGACCATGAAGCAGGAGAAAGGAACTCTGATACAATACAGCACAGCCAGCTCTGAAATATGTCTGGTAACAGGAAGCTGGAGTAACCTAGTTAATGAAAAACCGTCAATAACAATACTAGTCTTTACAAAGCCAGCTCCTGGCATCTTTGGGTGGTTTTATTGCCTTGGCCATGGCATTTCCGAGAGGCACAGATCCAGCCTGGATCCCAGAGCAATGTGGCCCTGTTCCTCTAACGCAGCACCTGAGCCTCGAGGGCTTGCACACAGCAGTTCGTGGCTTTGCACAAAGCCTCCACCAGCAGAGTCCGGAGTCAGCACGGCTGCTCTGGTGTCCGGCCACCGCAGCGTCACCACCCCAAGGTCTGCGCTGACGGACGTCACTGACCTGACTGCACACCCCAGAGCGTTCCAGCTCTAACAGCAGAGAGCTACTGGCATCCTGGGGGCTGGGGTTGTTCCTGCAGTACATCAGTTTTAGGTCTTCTTCAGAGAGACAAGCAAGAAGCCACCTTCATCCTCGGGAGAGCTATGTCCTCCTGGGAGCGCAGGGTCCAGTACACAGAGCTCCATCAAGACAAAATATGTAACCACACGTGCCCCAGGCAAACTGCAGCCCCAAAACAATCAAAGCACTCCTACCCATTCTCCTGAAGGCACAATGCAGGTGGAATTCAGGCCAATTTCCATTTTTTCCATGACCAACAACTTGAGTAACGCAAGCAGCAAAACCCAGGCTGTTGACAAAGGTGGACTATACAACAACACAATGGTACCCTGTAGGGTGGAAAGTCAGTAAACAAAACAAAAATAAAATGTAGATGGTATGTAGCTAAAGCAAACTGTATGGTTCACTGAATACCTAGCAGGCCAAGAAGGAAGGGAAATTCCTTCTCAGGGTTTATGTGAACAATGAGTTTCCCTGAAAACTCCAGGAGGCCATTCCCAGCATCTCCACTGGCACCATTATTAGGAAAAGCAAATGCTGGAAAGGTTGTTTCAGTTCACTACTGACCTCAGCTGAAGTCTGAGGACCAGTGAACTCCAGTGTGGATCAATGAGACCTCTTGCTTCAGAGTGTTATTGTTGTTACAGCGTGTACAGCACACAGTGCTGCTTCTGAAAGAAAATATAGCTGTGGCTGTGCCACCACGCTCAAATCCACATTCCAGCAGTCACACAGGTCTGATTAAACCCTGTTCCATGTGCTGCTGCCCAGTCCCACGCTTAGGATACAGCCAAACTCTCCTCCATTTTAAGGCAAAGCATGAAAACAACGTAATGGATGACTGTAGGTAAGGGGTACACCTTTGAAAGCAGCAACCTCGATATTCCACATAAAAATCAGCAAGATCTGTAGCCATCCTTATCAGACTTGTGTATAAAATCCACATTTTGGGATATGTCTGTCACTCTACTTGTTAGCAAGCTTTGGACAACTGAGCATGGAAATACAAATGAATGGGCCTCTGAAATTCTTCATTAAAATATGCTCAAAAATCCATCAAGATAGTCTTTAAACCTTCTCAAAGCAGTGAGGTGGCACCAATGTATCTAACAGCTGTTTTCAAAAGAACTGTGGCTCCTCTGCCGCATTGTTTCTATTGCATGAAAATGTTAGAAATGGTTGAAACGTGAAAAATAGGAAAGTCTCACCAATTCAGACCAAACCGCAAACCACTTTGTAAGATCATGGAATTCTACAAGTGAAGAGACAAATGAACAAACATGCACACCAATAAAACTGCACAAGAAGAAACATGCCAGCTTCTATTTATTTTAATTTGCTCTGTTCCGCAGATTAGGGAAAAAAAGGGCTGTAGCAATAGTGCTGCTGAAGCTGGAGGTAAATTTTGGAAGTTTTTGTTAGAAAATTCAACATGGCTTCAGTTCAAGGCAGGGATGTGAATGGAAAAAGTTACGAACGCATTTCAGAACTTCAAAATAAGGAAGAGTGGAACAAACATGAAGTCATCTATGGATAATGCTCTTCAAATATGAGTTCCTACGCTCAGATTTTTGGTAATACTTTGATGTGTGCTGTGGTTAAGCAGAGGGTTGAAAGAAAGGACAAAAAAGAGGCAGGTTCTTCAGCTGCCATGTAGGTGCAAACTCATTGCAAAGTTTGGGTTCCACAAGCTGGTTAAAAACACTGGCACAAATTATTACGGAAGTTTCTGGCTCTTGTTTTCACAGGGGCTTAGAATCACTGAAGAATTTCTGAACTTGTGAACAACTCCATGTATTACCCTCATTTTACTGACAACAGGAACACCAAGTCTGTCCGAGGCATGACCCAGCAAGCCAGGGAGTGGAAAACTCTGCTCCTCTCATGTCCATTTTTCAGCATAAATGAGGACAACCTTTCCTCCCTTAACAACTTGGAAATCAATGGCAAAAATACAAATATGCTGAAACAAATTCACTGATTTACAACTTTAATCCCCCGCTGAAATAGAGCAAGAAGAGACAGTATCACCTTGCTTAACTACTGTATACTGCATTTCTACTTACTCAGCTTCTCACACGCAGTAAATGTATGTTAGCACATTCACAGCTGTTGAGCAAAGAGGCTGAAATCCAAATTTCTAATAGCTGAGTTATTTTTTAAGTCTGGAGAAATACACATTAAAAAGAATTTTTAAAGAACTACATGCAGTTAATCACTGAACACAACTGCCACGACAACAAATCCATTTGTGAGAATTTTGTCATCTTGGGTTGGTCACTGAAGGTGTCAGGTTGGAAGGGACTTCAAGATCATCTAGTTCCAACCCCCCTGCCATGTATTACTCCACAATTTTAATTTAAACAAAATCTTTTTTAGCTGATGATAATGACTACCCTTCATGTAAACTCTTCTTGCTCTTCAACAAACCTAATTTTAGGCTCTAATCAGCTTGCAACTCAACAGAAGCAATCAGAGTACTGGCATGAGCTGCTAGGAACAGAGTTTAACCATTAATTGTAACTTATCATGTCTTGTTTGTCAAACCTTTACGGTCACTTGGAAGAATTCCTGACTGCAGCAATTCTTGATCCTTACATATTATATTGAGACAACACCAGTAATGAATTAATTCCGTTTCCTTCACATAAGGAAATAAAAGTAGAATCATTAAGGTTAGAAAAGCCCTCCAAGATCATTGAGTCAACCATTAACCCAGCACTGCCAGGTCCACCACTAAACCATGTCCCTAAGCATCACATCTACCAGTAGGTATTATTAAACCTAATTTTCCAGATAGGAAACTGCAACACCAAGAATGCAACCACATGCCTATGATCACAGACAGAGAACTCTAATTTTAACCTTTAACTTAAAGGTTCTGATCTACATTTTCCCTGCTCAATACAGTTGACTGCTGTTCTTCCAAGTCCTTGGACTGACAAACATAGATTTCACCAAGCGCTTCAGAAAATCTACATTTTCAGAGACAAACTGACCTGTATTGCAACCATGAAAATTAATGCAAACACCAGAAGCCACACTTACACATATCATTAAGCACTTGGCAAGATTTTTTTAAAACCAGGGCACATATCCAGAGGGTCCCTCTTCCTTTAAACTTGTCACCTTGCCCTTTCCCATACAGCCACCACTTCCCCTTGCACACACACTCGCAGTCACCACGTTTGTCAGTGCTACACAAGCAAGAAGACCCGAGACTTTCCAGGATTAATGCTCAGAGAAATGTTTCACGTGAAGAACACAGAAATACACCCAGTAAGATTTCTGGAACAGCTCCAGAAGTGGCTATCTAAGGTAGTATTAGCAGAATCTAAAGGATTTCCGTTTGTCCGTCCTTCCTTCCTTCCCCCATGCAAAAACCTTGCAAAGGCGTTAAGGAGCACAAAATTACCCGGCAGTATTTAAGAGGCTTTTTTGCCAGTGCTGCTTCAGCCACCAGCCAAACCAAACTTTTCTTTGGTCGTTAACATACCTCTGGTCTCACAACTCTAACAACCTGCACTCGCAGCCAGGGACCAGGAACACTTCCCGAGCCTCGGGAGAGCGATCCTCTCGGAATTTAAACGCCGCCAGTCCCGCGTTTTCAGTTCAAAGCGAATTAACAAAAAACTATCAGGAAGTTCTACACTTCTGAAACGACTTTCTAAAAATATCCTACCCCACCAGAGCAAACAGCAACGAGAACTTGCTCATCAGTTTACAGTAATGTACTTTCCCTAACACGAAAGTGCTGGCAACACCAACAGCACAGGGAGATGTTCATCGCGGTAGACGTGGATGATTAAAACAAAAACCCATTGTAGACTAAATTTTGGCTGCTGATGTCTGCTGGAAGCTGCTTTGCAACCTCCAGTGGAGAGAGCTGGGATTTCCACCTGCAAAATATGGATTGGAATCTAAACCCCCCCCATTTCTTTACTCAAAAAAACCATAAAAGTTACTGGAAAAGGAGCTCGCTGAGATCGGCAGAGTATGCCCATCAGGCAGCTGTATGCACATATTCAAAGTAGTTAAAATAATAGATAATCATAAAGATATAAATACCTTTCCTGGTAAAATTAAAGCACTATTAAAAGGAAAGAGACACACGAAGAATTACCTTTCCTCTTGCTGACAGACACGTAGTCAGAACAAGACAGGCTGCACACTTCGAGCCGTTAATAAAAAGAGGAGCAAGCGAATGAACAGCTTTCGGATGAATCCAAATAGTTTTTGTTTCTCTGCTGCAGTTTCACCACTCCCACAGGGCAATTTCTACGTTTGCTTTATAACGAAAGCCAAGTACAGGTCAGAATAAGAAAGGGAGGAGACCAAAAAACTCCGCTTTATTAGTCAAAGTTTGTCATTCTTGCTGTCTTCTTTTCAAATGGGGGGGAAGCAGGGCTGGTGTGACCAAAGGGGATTCAGAGGGGGTGTTCTGCTTATTCTTAATAAACCAGAAGCTGGGCTCATCTGCATTTTACATGATCTGATTGCTAAAAGCAGGAAGTAAGAAAACCTTTCAAGTACATGATTTATGGAAAGATTATCACATGACTAAAAAGCACAGAAGAAGAAGGACCAAATTCAGCTTTTACTTACAGCAATGTGGGTCTGTTCTAACTCTGTTGCCTTTGGCAGATTTATGACGTTCAAAACAAGATAAAATATTTGGTCTCGTTGAGGACATAAAGCCATTTTAAAATCAGAATTTAGCCTCTGCTTTTCAAACACCACCGCTGTTTCAGGTCTGCTCAGTGAAGAATTTCTGTACTGCACAAAAACCACATGAACTATTTGGAGGGTATTTTCAAATATATTTCTGCCATATCTACCACTCTGCCTCCAAATAATCCAGCTACTCACTGCTATGCTACACACTCTCGTACACTTGCACACCCCTATGAATGTTTTAAAATCTATTTGAAAATATTAAAAGGCAGGACAGCCCACAAGTGCACTGGAAATTCTCTCTTGCATTTCATAAAGGAAGTTAAAGCGTTCACTCACTTTATTATTTGGGGAACAAAATACGAGGATGATTTCATGATGTAACATCCAGCAAGGTATGGAAATTTTTGTACAAATGACAATAAGAAACAGTAATGATCTGGTTTTTTGCTCTGTTGCCAGCAATTAAGTCTACATTTCCATGAAAAGCTTGTAAATTATACGAGCTACAAACCCTTTTTTTCCCCTCTATCTCACACATGGATTTGTATACTAAAAGGGGAAAGTGGTAGAGGTGAAAGAATAGTAAAGAGGCATGTTTACCAGGATGCCACTTGAGTGCTGAGGAAAAACAGAGAGTAACAAAGGGCTAAGAACTAAAAGCAAACATTGTGAGACAGTGAAACAGAGCTCTCCCAGCAGAGGCATTTTTTTCAGTGATGGCCTCACAGCTCTGCTGTCCCCTGAGCAGCTCACTCAGATGGCAAAAGGTTAAAAGCACTGAGGAAAACCTGAATCATCTGACCCAAAAATGGAAAAGAGGAGAGAGAAAAAAGACACTGTGGTACGAGCTCAGTTTTAATGTGATGCCCTCTTTTGAATACTGAAGGACTCTACTCCCTTTTGACAAACACTTGGTGAAACACAGACTTTACATGTGCAGACACCAAAACCATAATGGCAGTTCATTTTCTTAGGGGTCAGAAACCTCATTTCTATTTCACACACTGTAGCAACAAAATAGGAATGAACTGGGTGAATTTTATACATGGGGTTTGTGATACTGTCCAATGTTTCAGTACAATGTGATTTTACTGCTATGTTTTAAAATGACACACAGATTCACTGAAGACAGATTTCCTTGTGCTGTATGAAGAGACACGGCACATGCCTCATGTAAAGAGCTGAGCAATAATGCATGTGGTTGAAAATACAACTGGTACTCCCTAAAGTGCTTTTTCATAGTCTTTAAATACCAGATCCTCAAGTATTTTCCTGTACATCACAACACCCGGATCTGTCTCCAGCACATGGGGCAGCAACCCCAAGAATTTCAAACAAAGATTCCAACAAGATAAAAAGATTTCTTTTTTTTTTTTCAAGTAACTGTTCATCATACTGTCCAGGAAGTGGTGCAAATTCCTGAATAAAAGTGAGTTCTGATTATAAACCTGTCTTTTCTGGAGTTGCTCCAGCACCCCATAGCATCTGTAGGGAATAGGATACAGCACTCATGTACACAAAACACCTTCTGGGAGACTCTGCACCCATACAACAGTGACTAGATTACTGGTATGGATCAGGACTGGCTTTATCTTACTCAGCTACAGGTGCCAAAAATTACAGGTTTACTTTAAACTACATCCTTGAGCAGCTGTCAGAGAGAGGCAACTGCTGATGGTGAATCTTGTTAAATTCCTTAGAAATAAAAATTTACATGAACATCAGAGAGCGAAAACAGCTTTGCAGGTCAGCATGACAGGGAAGCAGACTTCTGAATTCCCTCAGGCAAAAGATACTTTCTCCAATTAGAACAGAGAGTTTCTCAAAAAGAAACCTTAGCACGACAAAATCTCAAACCTGTTGCTCTCAGCTTCTTGCTGATTAACTCAGAAATTGCTGGCAGATCGGAGATGAAGGAAGGTAAGAGAGTCACAAACTCAAAGAGATGGAACACGTCAGGAACTAGACAGAAAAGGAGTAAAAAAAATACAGAACACCTTTTAAACATTGTGTGTTTCACAAAACTGTGCCAGAATTAAACTAGAGAAAAAAAAAAAAAAAAACAAAACCAAAAAAAGTGACAGGATTGCTGCTGGAATCCTGAATTCCACTCTTCTACAATCATCATCTTATAAATCAAAACCTTTTAGAAAAGATAATGAAGATCTGAATGATCTGAACCAAATAAATTTCGAAAACATGACGTTCTTCATTGAGAGTGAAGACAACTCAGTGCTGGTTTGAGTTATAGAAGAATTAAAACCATCCAGAGACCTACAAGGGATTGTGCATATTGCGGATCTGATGCTGCCAACCCATCTTTGTACCACAAGTAAGTAAGGGCAGAAACCTTTCAACTGCTACATGTGAATTCCATCACTCATTTCCTCTGGGTCCCCACCAAAAAACTGCAGGAAAAAAAGCTAATTTCAAAAATTCCTTCTAGGTTGATTACACACAGGAATAGGGAAAATAAATGCATGCCTGTCTACCAGTTCATTCAACACAGGAGGGATTAGTCACTTTTCTGAGCACAATATTAGGATGTTTGTTGACTGCGGCCAGTCAAAGAGCGACGCTTGAGAATGGAGCCATCAAATTAATTTCCTGGTCAAAAAGTCACAATCCAAAGAGAGGTTTCTCAGAGGCAGGGTTACACACGGGAACAGAGGAGAAGAAACTGGGACTTGGTGCCTGTGGCTCGAGGTTTAATGGTCATGTAGTTCCTTCCGAGGAAAGGGAGTGTTCCTGCATGACACAGCCAGCAAACCATGCGGGAGTCACATCCTGCTGAAGAGTGGCAGCTCCAGACACTTGACCTCAGAGGATAGCTTTATGCACAGGAATGTTGGCACAGGGAATGCAAAGCATGGGGAAAGGCTTTTCCAGGAAGGCATTAGCAGAATATTGCTCTTGTTGTGAGAGTTGTATCTGGAAGCCCAGCATGGGATGAGCAGAATAAGGTTTTGCCACAGTTCCTGTCAGTCCCAGGGACAAATGGTCACCCTCATGTCCCTGGGGCTGTCAGGAAGAAGGCGCAGCTGAGCAGCACCACCCAGGATGAGCACACTCACATTAACCCTCTCTCAGGCCCTGGATGACTCCCACGGGAGCAGTGAACTAAAGGGAACCTGTGTCCACTCTCCGTGCTGAGGAGGATTCACTGCCCCTCCTGGGCACCAAGGCAACCTGAGCTGCCACACTGCCCCATCTGTCCACACCTCTGTCCAGTCTGTCCCCCTGGCACTCACAGGGACACTGCAAACTGAATCAGCTTCAGAAGGCATTTCTGTGTACAGTAATAATACTGGTCTAATTTATACATCCATGAGACTGTCTTCAAACGAATCCGAGGACAGGTCTGACTCATTTAGCAAAATCTGACTCACGCTTCTTGGGTATGGAAAAAACCAGTTTGCAGAGTTGACTCCTGCAGGCTCTGAACTCCTGAATCTCAGTGTAGTTTTATTTAACAACAGCCACCTTATGAGACTTCAATTTCCCTGTGCACATTGAGCGCTGGAGCAGAGTACAGGGAGAAAACACAAAGCACAAAGGGAGTTAGAAGAGTCACCGTTTGCTAAGGCAGGAGCTCATGGCACACACACTTTTTTGGGGAAGAAGATGACAGATATTTTTAAAAAGAGGCATGTTTCATTTCAGTAGAGATACTTTTCACACCCAAAACCAGACTAAGAAATCGAGTCAATATCAGATGTTTGCTTAACCAGCTTAGCCTCTGAATACAAAGGCCACACTTTCCTATCATAAGTTTTATAAGATTAAACCTCTTTTGATTTCTGAGGAACTACTTTTGTGTTGTGTACCTGGATGGGATCCTGTGAACTTAAACTCCATATACACAAGAACCACCAAACCTATTCAAACTAATTACACAATAAGACAGTTTTCCTATTTATTTTTTTACTGGTGCTCTTGGTTATCATCTGGGTTCTCCTCCAATGGGATTTACACACTCAGCTTTCACGCAGCGACTGTGCAAATACTGGAGCTCCAACAGCCAACAACAAAACCCAAACATATGAAGTCTTTAGTACTTTCAAATATATCCTTCCCTGGCGGATGGCACTCCATTTAAGAACGGCTCAGCAAAATTACCCAGATAATTATTTATGTCTGTGGAAACATCAGATCCTTTCTAAGGAATACTCAAAGGCCACAACAACATGAGTTGCTTCTGAGAATCCAGGTTGCACTCGTGTTTCCTCTGAAAATAGCAACTACTTCAGAAAAAAAATCTGATTTTACTTGACATTATTTTTAAGGAACTGCTAATTTGTGATTCATTGTAAGCTCAGAGCCTCAAAACGCTTCATAATCTAAAGAACCTTCCAAGGAGGCAGATTCATTTATTGAAGAGAACTGAGAGAGAAAATACACTCAAGACCAGCCTGATCTGTCTCAAGTGCTGGATGGATGTTCTGCTGTGCCAGTGGGGTTTGAGGGGTTTTACAGCAGATGCCGAAGAAGTCCAGAAAATGCCACCATCATTCAACATTCAACCTTGGGAATGCAAGTTGGCTTCCTCCCAGCACTTCCATGACCCAAAGGCCAGAGTCCCATGACCCCTGATGGAGCACCAGGCACAGCTGTGCAGATGGAGTGCAGCCACACACCGTCCTCCAGACCCAAAGGCTTCTGCTGCTTCTCCCAGGTTGTGTTTTCCCACTGACTGGTCCTACTCTGCCCTACCAAAAGACGTGGGAGGGAGATCCAGGTCCTACATGGTTTGGATTTCCCCCAGGTAAGCCATTCTAAGAAAAAACACTGGGCAGCAATTTGATCAGAAAGAGCTGTCATGCAGGAGTTGTGGATGGAGAGTGTAAGGTCACCGCCAGCCAACTCACCTACCCGAACAGTGTCCTGCACCAGGCAATCGCTCCACCAGCTAAACAACATCCTTCCAAGAAGATTTTCTTCCATAGAAACATCTCCTCTCCCCTCACAGAATCATCTCTAGTAATTATTAACATTAGTCAACCATTTCCCAAAGTCACAAGCTGCAGTCTAAAACCAGAGCCGCCCAAAAACCTCCCAAACAGAATTTTGCACTGCAAAGCACCGATTGCGTGGAAATGTGCTGATTTCACCAAAAAGCTCTATAAAAGGCAACAAGATTGGCCGGCAGGCCAGTCTGTCCAGCTTCCTGCCAGGCTGCCTGCCAGCCCCAGGGTGGGTACTCCCAGCTCCCTAATGCAAAAAATAAAAATCAGCTATCAGAAGGCTTCCAAGAGATGGAGATTTTGCTTCCTGTAGCTCTCTGATTAAAATAAATGTTGCACAGGTGTGTGTGCGTGCCAGGAAGGCAGGGATAGCTCTGCTATACACGGTAAGGATGGCTTCTCAATAACAGAAAAATTTAAGAAAAATTGTATTTTGAAAGACAGATGCCATTGGTAACAGCACAGGAGGGAGAAGATGAGACATCCCTGCATAAATCTGTGAGTGGGAAGACAATGGCAAAGAAATCCAAACAGCAAGACGATAAATCAGAGGTGGGGAATCCCTGTCTTACCCCTTCTGCAGCGTGCATGCAGCTATTGTATTTAATTAAAATAAATTACAGCTCGCTTGTGTACAGCCTGCAGGGCTTTTAACACCCCTGAACGGAAGCACGGGGATGAGCAGCCATCCTTCAGGAGTTCGCTCTCCGTGTCTCCAGACGCGGAATGCAGATGCTCTGTCACAGCACAGTCGCAGCAAGGCTGACGGATCGAGGCACAACAAAAAGTCCAAAGAGTTCTGCTTTTATACCATCCACTTCCTCAGCTCCGTCCCTGGGATCCTTGCCAGGATGCTGGTAACATTTTAATGGAGAATGCAAAGCTGCCCAGCAGTGTGGCAGCTGCTTCTGAGCACGGAGGTTTCACTGGAGAGGGGTTTCTTCTAATGGCAGTGATTTAACTCTATAAACTAAATTTCTGGAACACTTGGCTGAGCAGGATCGATGCATTTTCCTGGTTAACAACTGCATCCACACCCTCTAATTCCTGCTTGAATTCACTTCACATATTTGCAGCAGCAGCAGCACCTGAGGTCAAGAACGTCTCCCTGCACTGAGGTTCACACTCACTCTGCCCCAGTTTGGCACAGGAACATCAGTCCTGCATCTCAGAGGACCAGGAGGTGAGGAGGTGCACAGGTGTTGAAGCACCATGCCACATACCCAAGGATGCTGCAGAGAACACTGATACCCTGGCAGTGCTTTTGGGAGATACAAACTGTGTTTCCAGCATCACCCAGGTCAGCCACCCACACATGATGCTCCAGTCCCTGGCTGATTTCTGTGGAAGGTCAGCCTGTGAAGGTCTGTTACACCAGCAGGTCTGGAAACTCCAGGCTGATTACAATGAAGGAAACATCTCTTGGCAGACCATGTCCCTAAGAGAATGAGAGACACAATGTACCCAACAGGACTCTGGATTTGGAGCTGCTCAGTGGATACTCAGACAACAGCAAGGACCAGTTAAATCGGAGCTTGAGCAGCTGCAGAATATCAGTCAATCCATAGCATTTGGAAAAAAAAAGAAATTTCTATTTATTCTTGTCTTTAGGAAAGCATAAGTGAGGAGGAAATGGATTTGAAGTAAGCTTAGAGAAGTCCATGATAATACTAATTCAAGATTTTGAAGTGCTTTGCCATCAGCAAGTAAAACACACAGATCTCTGATGGGAGAAATGAAGCAGGAAAATGCAAAGCAGCTTGTCCAAGCTTATGCAACAGATGAGAAGCACAAACAACAAACAGATCCCCAGGCTCCATCTCTGTGTCCTACCATTCTTCCATTTAAAAAACCTAAATGCATTTTGCACTTCAGCAAGGTTTTCCACATAGGTTTAAGTGTTAATTCTGGGCTGCGTAGATTTTTTTTTTCCCTGATGTGGTATGTCACCCATTATCTCCTCCTCTCTACACATACAGTATAAAAGGATTTAGTATTTCAGATCCAAGAAAACAGGAAAAAAAAAAAAAGTCCTAAATTTTTATCTAAAGGCAAATTCTTCTTCATATGGGCACACTAAAATGAACTAGCACTCCTTCATTTTATGACGTGAGAAAACATTGCTTGGAAACTATGAAAATTGAAATTGCTAAGATGCTACTAAATATATATATTTATGATGCTTCTATTTCCTGCATTAATATCATGTATAATGCATTTTATGTATTCTCTGTTCAGATGCAAATTTACTTCACTGCAGGCAGAGATGAGGCAATTATCCAAAACACTGACAAACCATCCTTTAGTGCCATGAAGTGCAGTGAGTAACATAGATCACTCCAGCACACAGCCCATGTGGCACAAGGACTGCTCCTACAAAAGACACATAAAAAGTTCTCAGTGTCCATGGTGGTGCCTGAGTTTTCTGTGTGAAGCCACTTCACTACAGAGACAAGGCACAAAAAGGAAATCTAAGAACTCGTCTTAGCAAGCCCCTCTCTTTTTGCAGAGCACACATTAAACTTACAGGTACTTTCTCATCTGACATAAATTAAAAGCCCTCTTTTAAAACCAAGTTGTGTTTTTATGTTTCTAAGTCATCTAGAAGACAGCACTGTCAAATGGAGAGTTTCTCTTTGAATACCCACTGCCTGTGTGAATGGCTACTCCCCCCACTTCCAACAACACTGACCTCTTCGGGGTTTGTCTCCTTTACTGCCATCCAAGCCTGTGGACCTTCTCAGAAGAAAAGGGACACCTGAAGAGGAAAATGGCTTCCTTTACCCCTGCTGTCTGTAATTTTCTTTTCAAACCCTCCTTCTCATTCAGAGTAAAGGGGAATATGCTCCAAGACACCTACCTGCTCACAGATGAACCAGGAGTGAGCGCCTCCCAAGGTCAGATATTGGGCTTTTACTGCTGAAGAGTGAAAATATTAGTATTTATTATTCTGTCTGAGATCTGAAGCAGCCCTGGTGCCCTCACTTCACAGCTACAAGTGACAAACATAACTGACAAAGCCACTTTGTGGAAGGTACGTGAGTTAGCAGAACGCTCCCTCAGCCAATAAAGAGCTTCTTATCATCTGGTCCCTTTTTAAGACCAGCCTCACACAACCAACCAACCATTTAAACAGGGCTGTGACAGAAAATACTTCTACCAACCCTAAATATGTCTGTGTGCATGGTACAACTGTTTGTTCTGTAAGACATGAACTTGAATGAACGCAATGCCGTGACACAGCATACTCTTGCCAAGATCCCACAGGGCAGATGGAATTTTGGAGTCCATCTTTTAAGTGTAGAGGTTGTTCTCTATTGTGACTGTAACAAAACTTATTGCAGATCATTTCAAAGGACATCACTGATGTAAAAGCACCTGATTAAAATGCACAGTTCAAATGGAATTATCTCTGTTTGGCCGGTGAGGCCTGTAGGAATACAGGGTTCCCTTTTCCAAAACAAATGTAAGAGATTTAATCTAATTTAATACATTAATCAGCTCTAAACCTTGGGGTAACTGCAAAGCTTTACTTCCTGTTCTGAGGCAGGAAAGAGAATCAAGAATCCCAGATCCCAAAGCCTGATTATTTTAAGGAAATGCTCATGTGAAGAACTAACCCCAGAACTCACTTTCCCTCAGCATGAAACCTTAAGGACGATTCAAGTACCATAAAAAGGCTTGGATTTGAAAGGACTTTAAAGATTATCTCGTTCCAACCCCCTGCCATGGGCAGGGACATCTTCCACTATCCCAGGTTGCTCCAAACCCCATCCTGGCCTGGAACACTTCCAGGTTTGGAGCAGACACAGCTTCTCTGGGCAATCACAAGAGGTTGTAACCATATCTGATGTTCAACACGGAAAACATCACAGAAAGAAAAAGTGGTAATTCACAAAGATGCAAATTTTAAGATCAAGGGATGACATCTCTCCTTGAATCCCTCTCTAACCTGCTGGTTTTTCAACTGGAACTACAGATGTACAGAGTTTTCACCAAAAACCAACCTCCTTTTTCTTTGCACGCATAACATTCTAGATTAGCTACTTAATACACGGAACTCCTCATGGGCTCTTGGCTGAATTCCTTCCTTGCCTGCTCCCAGTAAAGCTCAATTTAAACAGCCTTTTCCAGGTAAGGAGTTACATAATGCATGACCACCCCCCCAGAGACTGACAGATCAGGTATTAGAACTCAACCACCCCCACAAGCCTGATAATCTATTAAATCAACCTCTACTCCAAGGTCTGCACCATCCCCACCCTCATGTGCAAATGGATGAGGAAATTAAGGAAGTCTTGGGTAATTTCACTGGTATTTTTATATGAATTCTGAGACAGATCTTTTTTAAAATGAGAAGTTGCATCACACCATCACAAATCTTTTATTCTGCATCTGGCTCGGCATTTCCCAGTGTAATTTAGTACCTCTAACAGAAAACTCACTGTAAATTAGCAAGAGATGAACAGGGAGCACTGGAGAACTGAAGTTCACCAGAAAATAAATGCTGGCAACTTCATTATCACTTCCAGCACTGACCGCATGTATTGCGGGGAAAAGGGGGACCTGGTTAAGGACTTTTCCATTTCTATCTATGATCTCTCAGGGAATGTGCTAAGGAAACGACTGTCCTACTGAATCATTTCAAGAATTTTACAGCCAAGATGATTTATTACCATAAAATAGGTCTTGGAAACAAAGATATTTGAGGAGACTCAATAGCTATTAAATCATCGTGGAAAACATGATGCTGAAGGAATTGCAGATGCCTGACACATGTTCTACCACTTTTTTTTTTTTTTTAAATATTGAGTGTCTATAAAAAGCAACTCAGCAGAATTGCTTAAAACTTTTCCAACGGAAAAAATTTAAAAAGAGAGACACAGGTATAAATTAAAATGGCACTCATATCATTAAAAATAAAAATTACAACAAAAACACCTCACAAACGCTGTTGGAAAAACTGGAGCCACCAATAATTTCAAAACCTATGCATTAAAAATATACTTCTCGCTTAGTAAACAAGCTGAGACACATTTTGCAGAGTTATAGATATTTTAGAGTTGAGTCAACAATACATAGAAAACCTCACATTATATTATAATGAGTCCACTTGTTAGCTGGTGTGAAACCAGATTCAGAATCGTCTTAGGTTTTGTTATTACAACTGCAATGTAGATGTTGTTATCACATAGAACATGCTCTGGTCAAGACAGTTGGAAGCATCACTCTTTAAAGTTTGCCATTGTCTACTACAAGTGAATCAGAAAGATGGTCTGTAAGCCTTGCTATGCAAAATACCATTGAAGAACATGCTCCTCTCTTGACCAAAATGGAAAATCTCTTGTGCTAAACCTTCCACTACACCAGGTTGCTCCAAGCCCCATCAAACCATGAACACTTACAGTACTCAAGTAAATGTCTTAAATTAATTCCAAAATACTCAGCCAATGTACAGCAGCCTTAAAGTAGGTCCAAGCCCTTCTTACACCAGCTGATATTACAGACAATACTAACAAGTTCTGGAGGCCAGAATCTCTTTCCAGCCCTTCTTGCCTTCAAACCTCTCTTCTCCACACCCCTGGACCACCACAGCTACAACAGCAGTAATTAAGACACAACCCAACCTTGAATTCCTTTGTGCCTTGCTTGACGCAGTGATGACAAAGGGAGAGAAAAGATTCACCTCGTGTCACTCACCCTGAGCCACGTGGCTCCAAACCAGGGAACCCAGACAGTTCCACAAACTGCACTCACCATCCAGGAAATGAGGAAAACTAATGGCCTTTTTAATTAAATTGATGTCTTATAGAACAGCTGATCAATAGTCTTATAAAATAGGAAAACGGGTACTCCTCTTTGACTTACATTTTGCGTCGTCCTGGTTCACTTGCACAACTCATCCACCGTTTCTTTTTCTGCAACACAGCAAAGAAAACAAACTCTGTTAAAAAAAATATTTGCTTGAACTGACGTTTCTCATCACATTGTTAAATAATGCTTCAAGCTTACTGCTCGCTTTTAGTCAACACTGGAAAATATTTCCATCCTTCTTGTCTGTTTCTCTGATTTTGATTGCCAGAGTATTCCTGTTACATGAAACTGTTCTATCAAGATGAACCTTGGAGACTGCCTGGTGATTTGAGCACAACACTGAAGAACTAGAAATAAATTCCAAGACCAACTGCAGAGCTGACCAAAGAAATTCCTCGCAGCTACAGAGAAAGTGAATAAACATCTTTAAAAAAGGATCTAATTGCTCAAAGGTATCTTTGTATTGTCTTGTTAAATCTGTGAGTGTTCCTTGCTGGCCCCCAGAACCTAATTCAGAAAGGCTCATGACCTGCCCTTGGTTTGGGGTCATACCTGGTACCCCTGTGTTCCAGGCACCCTAAGATACTTCAGTGGGAGCTGAGTATTGAAAGGGTTGTCCCTTATGGCCCACTGTGTGTTTGGATTCAAATCTGCAGAAATGAAGAAAGTATATCCATACCTTACTGGGAATTGAAGCAAAAGAAAAGCAAGCAACCAGAAAAACAAACAGAAAAATCTACGAAGTAGAGTTATGAGAGTATTGTCCTGAAAAAGAATGCTCTGATGCTACATTCTCTATTTAACCACATAATTAGTAAACTTCCAGAAGAAGTAGCAAAAAAATTTCTCATTCCCTTACTAGGCTAAGTAGCGACCTGGAAGAACTTCTCAAACCTCCATGAAGAAGAACTGGTATGCTCCAGATAATGGAATAACTAAATAGCTGGGGACAGAGTGGAAAACGAAGCACAGGGACATCTCATCGCTCAAGGTCAGTGCTGCTTGTTCTGCTGAAAATGGTAATCTGCAAGAGGGAAAAAAAAAGAGATGGAAGGAAGAGGAGGACACCAGTCAGAAAGAATCCTGACTCTGTCTACGGTTTGCAGCCAGGAAGGGATAACAAAGCAACAAGCAAATGCCAGCGAGGACTTGTCAAACTGCTCCCCTTCCCTTTCCAACAAGTTAGAAAGCCCCAGGATACAGAAACAGTGCAGTGATCACCAGAGTCACCTGAGCATGGCATTTTTCATGCCATGTCATTCTCCCAAATCAAGAAAGGATCAAGGATTTGCATAGAAAGACAGGTCCAAAGAATAAACTTAATTCTTCACAAGTGATCACCCAGATCTTAAGACATGGCATCCAACCTTCAGCACCAGCAGAACCCCAACACAATCAGAAAGAAGCTGAGTATCTCATTAACTCATCAGACAACTGTGCAGGGGAAGTGTTTTCTTAATCCCAAATTCTAAAATCACAACATGAAATAAATACATGTATCATTAGGGGGTATGAAATCATCAAACTCCTTTGTAAGGGGCACAGTTTAACTTCAAGCTATTTAATTTAGCAGAACAATAGAGGTTTATGAAGTGTTTTTCTCACTAATGACCTGGACACTATTTTTGTTATTTCAGATTCTAAAATGCACAGCCAATATTTGTGGTTTTTTTAAAAAAATGGCATTTCTTTCTCAAAATGTTGTTGTGCAGGAAAAAAACAATCAAGAAAAACATTAAACTCAGAGTACAATCAAATATACAAAGGAAAACCACACAAGTACAGATTTCATCATACTCCTCCAGATTTTAAATAGATCAACATATTTTGGAGATGGGTGTGATTTTATGCGAGCTGTGCCCCTTTAAAATTGGCAACTACATTTAATTCAGTGCCGCCTTATTCCAAATTCCAAACTCCAGTTGAAAATAGATCTCACAATGGAATTCTACAGCTGAATATACTCTGGGAGAAAATTAATACTTTAATTTATTCCAAATTCATTTGCATGACAGTATATCATTAGTATATACAAAAAAAAAATGTATTATACCAACAGAGGAAAAATTCTGTGCAAACAGTGAAAGAAACTCACATCCCACCAGTGAGATGAGCTTGGAACTTAAAGCACAAAGCTGTTTTATTTCTCTGAGAAGCACACACAAAAAAAAAACAAACCAGAAAGAGCTGTAAATAGTCCAGATTGTAATTTTTTAAAATACCACGCGACCTTAAAAAAAAAACCTACAAAGCTAATATGATTTTTTGCATGCCAGGTATCTCCTAAATAGCTAAAAAGAGCCACATGGACAATCAAGTGCAGACTAAAAATAACTGATGTAACAAAGCTCACGTACAAAGCAAAGTTTTCCTACTTCACTGATTAATAAGTTGAAGAGGAAAGAAAACTCTCACTCCGTAACTCCATCAACCTTGTTGTCCTGGAAACAATTCTTCTACAAGAGAAGTATTTAACTGCCAAAACATCTTCTGCTACTACTTTTCAGTTTTTTTCTTCCCCCACTTCCCCTCTGCAGTGCTCTCAATGTTTGATAAGCAGCCAGTACCAAACCTATCCCATCAAACGGCACAGAAATTGGATCTCCTGCTCTTAAAAGGAAATACATAATTCCATTTGAGTATGCAGCACTTAGGGAACACCAGGGTTGCACAAAGGCTATGGAATGGACTCTGTAACTTTGTTGTTGCTGTTCATGTTAAAATGTCCTACTAACTGAACCTTTCATGTCAGGAAATGGCCTCAAGTTGTGCCAGGGGAGGTTTAGATTAGATATTAGAAAGAATTTGTTGATGGAAAGGGTGGTCAAGCACTGGAACAGGCTGCCCAAGGCAGTGGTGGAGGCACCATCCCTGGAAGTCTTCAAAAAAATATGGATACAGCACTTGAGGGCATGGTTTGGTGGTGAACATGATGGTACTGGTGAGTTGATGGTTGGATTTAAGTGACCTTAAAGGTCTTTTCCAACTGAAACAACTCCATGATTCCATACAAACCAGCAAACCTGCAGGGTGAACTCAGCCTTCCTTATTCACGTGCCCAAGTATCTGGGGTGACAGTCCTTTCTCGACACTCAATAGCTCTGCGGGAGTGCAACAAGGTCATAAACCACAAAAAAATTATCTTTTTTGGGTTTTATGGTTACTGCCTGTGTTTGGAAGGGAACAGAACTTTCAAACCCATGTCTTGGCAATTCGTGCCACATTGCTGCCCACAAACAAATAAAAAAAACCCACTTCCATGTCCCAGTACTGGAAACACTTGTGCCCTCCCTTTCTTAGTTTATAATAGTTTTTGAAACAGGCCTGTGTTCTTACCAGAAAACTGAATTTTAACTTTTCTATGAAATAAAAACTGGGTTTAGAAACCAGATTTATCTAGGAAACGGCAGGTTTGTTTCAGACCACAACTTTACTCTCCACATCTCTCCATAAACTGCTCTTTTTGCTACACAGCCTGTTTGGGTCAGATACAGCAATTTGGCCTCACCTAAATTGGTCCAATCCACTGCAACGAATATACTTATTTAAACATTTGTAAATTCCTAATTTCTAAACTAACAGTGTTTTGAAAAATTTGGCATCTGAGCCTCTCAGTCTGCCTGCCCACACACACTGCCCACACCTGTTTTCCAGTAAAATGCCAGAGTCTGCACCGGTCTCAGATGGGAAAAATCACAATACACTGTTTTCAAATGAGACCTGTTAATTACCAAAATTATTCCCACAGCAAGTCCAAAGGGATTTTGGTTCCCTCAGAAGATCCATGATTAAACACAGTTACACTCAGCGGTTTTATTCAGTGTGGTATCTCTGATCCATTATCTTCACTCTGCTAAGGAGACCTGTGTTTTCCGTTGACTTCCTCCAATTTCCAATGTATTTACAAGGTTTTTTCATGTTCATTATCAGTGCTGGTTATCCATCTTTCTGTACCTTAGATTCTTATATAAACCCTATCTAATTGTTGTCCAGAGATGATGTGGCTGCCCCATCCCTGGAAGTGTCCAAGGCCAGGTTGGACGGGGCTTGGGGCACCCTGGGATAGTGGAAGGTGTCCCTGCCCATGGATCAGCATGGTCGTTAAGGTCTTTTCCAACCCAAACCATTCTGTGCTTCTAATGCACTTCTACATTGATTTTAAATTGTATCCTTCTATCTACTTTTCAAATGACTTAAATTTAATATACCAACATGACGCACACAGCTTTGTGTTCCCTTTTTGATTGTAATTTTATTCTGGACATTGTTAACCTTCAAGTCTCTCTGTATCCTCTGTATTCCTTTAAGTGTTTTCTGGAGAGACTACAGAAGCACAAAATATTTGGGGTTGGAAGGGACCTTCAAGATCCCCTAGTTCTTACCCCTGCCATGGGCAGGGACACTTTCCACAAGACCAGGACCTTCCCCTAGACCAGGCCATATATTTAGCTGGTAAAATTAGCTGAAATCCCAATTAATCAGGATCTGGAGTAGTTACCAATAAACTACTACGACTAGGAGATCCAAAATGTCAACCTGACAAGTCTTGAGCTGCCTCTGCAAAATGCCACAGTTGGGGATTAAAATTTCTCATCTCCTCCACTACGGATCCAGTTCCCTCGGCAGCATTTTACTGCACAGGCTCAATAAACATTCCATGTGTCATCACGCAGGCAGTGAACATCCACACAAGTCTGTCTTAACACGTCAAAGATCCAGGAATTTTCAGCATCCTACCCCTCATACCATGCACAGGAAAATTCAACGGTGGAGACAGAGAGGAGGAACGCATTTGGAAACTTGGTACATACGAGCAAATTTAAGATTATGAAAATTGTGGTGCCTTACAGTAGCAGCGCTGTTGCACGTGTTACAAACACTGATTTTTGTCAAACTATTTCCAGCAAATGCATTTTTTTTTCCCCACCTCAGCACTAGAAATTCCCAATGCAGAGTATAAATCGTTATATTCTGCACTTCCTAGCTCAAACAAGGACTAGGTTTTACCAGCCAGCTTTTAGGAGTGTTTAGACCCTCCCTCTATGGTACAGAAGGACACTGATCTCAGGCTGGAAAAACATTTCTTACGCTGATTTTTTCCTTCTTATTTCAGGCAAAAATTCCAAACCATAGCAAGCTTTTGCCTTCTGCTGCCACTGAATACCAGTTGCTGCACAAGTAAAACAGAGAAAGGCTGAAGTTATTTTAAAACAGCTACTTTTCTCTATTTAAGTGTTTAGTTTTCAGAAGTTGAGTATGTTATTGGTGGGAAATTAATGCCCAAAGTGATGCAACCACCAACACCCTTGAGTAGGGCAGAGGCAACAAGTGAAGGAAAAAAACTTGCAAGGTAATGTAAAAACATAATATGGAGGGTAGAACAGCATTATTAACTGGGGAAAAAAACCCATAAAATGAACACAATAAAACAACACCCTCTGATTATTCTTTTTAGTCTCAGGCAGTATTGCTACAAAATAAAGGTGACACAAGGAACTTCTAAACCATTTATTAATTACTTGAGGCTATTTTTCATTTTACTGCTTCACTGCAATTTCCATTAGCATGTGAAATGGTGTCATTGTTTTCCAAAGAGATATTTCCAGTGAAGTCAGTGCGGATTCAACAAGGCCAGGACCACCACATAAACAGAAATCAGAAAATAGCATTTCCATAAGAAACAGCTCAGATTTATTGGATTAACAGGCACTTACAAGTGACTCACACTGACACAGCCTATAGTAATCCAATCTATCCGAGATAAGAATAAATTCAAAGGAAACCTAAAATTTAGAAAATCACCTCTGTGGCTGCTCACATAGCTGGCTTTATTACATGAAATCACATTAAGCGTTCCCTCCAAATGGGAGGACAAATAAATTAAAAGCTGAATTCTAGCGATTTTTTATTCCACGAGTGCAGTATGTCCTTAAAAGCAGTAGCTGCCACACTGAGCATAATTAGAGCAGGGTAAGAGAGGCCTGTGTGGAAGTGCCTTGTGGAACACAGCAGTTTTCCTGTCCTACGATCCCACAGGAATATGCTGTGCTAAAAGGAGTGGGAAGAAGAAAAGCCACCAAGCCACCTCACTACCCTCGTCTCAGGAGAATTAAGGTAGATCGTTAGATCTACAGTGGCAATCACCATTTCTCCTGCCCGTACACTGCTTTTGGTTTCCGTCTGGGATTTCTTGGGGAACTCTGACTTATCTCTGGGGGACATTACTAAATCCTCACAAACACTGAGGTGTTCTGGCTCAGCACACTGAAACATCAATGCTTTCCTGAAACCCTGAAGGATGCATTCACAGCTCTCACACCTCCCTTAAAACATGGCAGCAAGCAGGGAGCTGGGATGGAGCTTATTTCTATAAATACTCCTCCGCAGCAATAAAAGAATTTTTACCTCTTGATATTGCCATGAATAGCAACAGTCTGAAAAAATGTATTATTCAATATTACAGAGTCATAGAATGGCTTGGGTTGGAAGGGACTTTCAAGATTATCTAGTTCAGACTCCTTGCCATGGACAAAGACACGTTCCACTATTCCAGGCTGATCCAAGCCCTGTCCAACCTGGTCTTGGACACTTGCAGGGATGGGGAAGCCACAGCTTCTCTGGGCACCCTGTGCCAGGGCCTCCTCACCCTCACAGGGAAGAGTTTCTTCCTAAGATCCCATCTAAACCTGCCTTCTTTTCATATGAAAAGATAAAAGCCAATGTAAGGAAAGGTGACACTGGCCAGAGCAAGAGGTCATGCACTGAGGACCTGGACTTTTACCTTTATCACCAATTACTGCAAGACATAATTAAATACCACCTGTGTGTAAAGATATTTAAAAGCCACATATCTTCTGCCATCCATAAAGCAAAGACACTTCTCTGTGTGCAGGGCTGTAAATCACTGAGTACACAGATTAAAACTCATTTTTAAGAACCAGCTGCACACTACTGCGGCCAACAAAATCTTATCAAATGCAGATTTCAAGGCTGAAGTCACTTATTTAGAGAGCTGCTGCGCTGCTCTCACCTGTAGTACCCAGTTAAGTTAGATCAAGGACACCAGCACATACCAACTACATCATAAGCATGAGGCTTTAATTTTTTATGCACACTTTCCTTCAGGCATACACACCCACTCCCAGCAAATTCCCATTAATGGCCATTCTACAATCCTGAAAAGCAGTATGTTATAGCCTTGGGCTAACTAAATTAGAGTGAGCTATGCTGAAGCTGCTATCAGAGTGAAAACCTGGAGTATGACTTTCACCACAACAAAGATACTCCCTCAGAGAGCCTCTTCACAGTGTAGTATTTTCAAAAAACCTCACCATAGCCTCCACCTCCTGTGAACTCGGTCATGACAGCCTGGGGCCTTGCCCAAAGACACTCAGAATAAAGATCAAAAATTAACCAGCAGTCAAAAAATGATGATTATACACAAGATTTTTAATGTGCTTCAACTGGGGATGCAGATCCTGGCTTGAAGGAGTGCAGAACAGTTGAGAACTCAAATGGCAAAGTGCAAGGGGACAAGGCTCAATTTGTTCTGATTGAAAATAAGAATCATTTCTGAAAAATCTCATTTTCCATCACAATTAATCAGGTTTTCAAAGTGAGACCTCCCTGCCCTTGTGCATTTTTCAGATTTGATTTTCAGAGAAATTCTAGCCTTTACATTACAGTAAAACACTGTAAAATTTTCAAATAGCTAGATTTTGTGCTAACCCTAATTCATAATCATTCTGGCCTTGCAACCGTGGTGTGAAATTCACTGAGCTAGACAGCTGGGAAGGGGGGGGGTGTGTGAAGAGTGGGGGTGGTGTTGTGTTTTTTTATTATTATTGCACTTCTGGTGTTCAACCCTTCTACTCTATACGAAATCCATATTCAGAAGTCTGTAAGGATGAAGATGCTTTTACGTACAAGGATTTGGTCAGACTCTAAAAGCATCTGCACCTTCATTTGCAATGAATGAATCTCCCTTCAAATTTACTTTGGTGACCAAAATGTGTGTTTCTAGCCTGTAGCCCTGACTTACGTAAAAAGTGGTGCTGCTCAGAAAATTGTTTTGTCCATGTAATGCTCTCCAAAATCTTTTTTATCCCTTCAAAACCCTCTAAAAGACACCTACTGAGAAGTGCTTTCCAGTGAAACCTAAAGAAAACTGCCTGAGCTCACAGTATTGGTTCAAAACTAAACCTCAAATAAAATTCTAGGAAAGAACCACCAGCTTTTCACGTAAACTTGTGGTGAGTTTTCAATGAAGCCCTCAACTCTGCCTACCCATGGCTAAATGTCATACTTCAGTTCCTATCCTGAATCAGCCATAACAGCAAGATGGTTTTGCTCTGCCATTTTCAGACCTCATTAAAACCCAACACTAAGCATAATTCTGGATAGTGGAACTTGGCTGTGGACTGAAAAAAAAATCCCCAGCACTGAGATAATCTAAGCAATTCACCCATTTTTTCTACCTAAATGGGCCTTGGGCGCAGCTTTTCACCAAAGGCATGGTTTTATTTTTTCACATGCTCTAAATACATGGTGGATCAACATCATGAGGTGCGCAAATTTAAACAGAATTATTTAAGCTGGAAAACTCCTCTGAGATCACGGAGTCCAATCATTAGCCCAGCACTGCCAAGGCCACCATTAATCCATGTCCCCAAGTGCCACATTTTTTAAATTCCTCCAGGGATGGTGACTCCACCACTGCCATGGGCAGCCTGTGCCAGGGGCCTGACAACCCTTTTGGTGAAGAAATTTTTACTAAAATCCAAACTGAACTCTGCTGGTGCAACTTGAGGACTTGAGGCCATTTCCTCCTGTCCTATCACTGGGAAAAGACAAACACAACCTACCTACAACTGCTTTGCAACACAAGTACATCAGAAAGTCAAACTCTCGCTCAACTTCTGATGCAACTATCAGTCAACTTTTAATTATTTCCCCCCACCAAAATCTTCTATTCTTAACAATTCTCTAAAGGCCACTACCCCCCACCGCACATCACGAACTATGAAAAGCAACACTGGGCTGTTTCATGGATCACCTCCCAAGGTACCATGCTCTCTACCTCTGCAATATTGTCTTCAGGCAGCTACAAGTTGTCTCCGTGAGAAAACATTATCTTGTGCGTGTCCTATTAAGAAAGATTAATCTGTTCAACACCTGATGATTCACTCACCCACATATTAAAAGTCCACACAAAAATGACTCATTCTGTCCGTAAGAATATTCACCTGGGATACCCAAGTCCCCTCATCTTTTCCAGAGCTGGTAACAGCTTCTTCATGCAAAGGTAGTGGATGGGAGCTTTCCTATTAGAGCATGGGTGACATGAAGGAGCAACAGACATGGGACTGGGCCCTGGAAATTTTAATCTAAATCTAAAAAATAATAACAATAAAAATACTTGAGAGTTAAGTCTGTGCATAACCGAAGCACTGGCAGAGGAAACAATAACACTCCATAGTGAGACAGCAGTTGAAGACAACAGATTTTAATTCTAACAAATCAACATCACCCATATTTGAAGGAATTCAGGCTACTCCTCCGTGACTTGGACACTTTCTCCCAGAAAAGGGCTCGGGAGCAGCTGTACTGAATCACCCTGGTAGGGACGGCCCGTGCCGGGCGAAACCATATTAAGGGCTTGGCTGATGACATCAGCTCAATGTTCGTGCAACAAATCAAGCTGAGTTCTAGGCTAGAACTTCATGTCCAGTTCTCATACCCACGCTGCGGAGACGCCAAAGGACTGGCAAGTGTTCAGGGAAGAGCTCGGAGAACAGTGGGTCTGGCTGGGATACAGACTCTGTGACGCCAGGCCAAACGTCTCCTTCATTAGGGAGATGAGTCCCTGACCTTGTTTTCATAGGTACTTTGTGAATATGACAAATAACAAACAGCCCTGCGATCCTTGCAGAGAAAGGCACAGCAAGATATTACAGCTGGAAGCCAAAGAAGCTCGAAGTTGAACAAACGTGTCACTTTCTAGCAACAGCACTGCTAAATATTTACCATGACTTGGTGTTTTAGGATGGCAGAGCTTCTATTAGCACTCCAAGATGCTCTTCTGAGGAAAAATACCTTCTTTCACAGAAAACCAGACAGGCTTGATACAGAGACATGAATCTAAAAATTCCATGGAATCACAGAATAGTTTGGGACGGAAGGGACCTTACAGACCATCCAGTTCCATCCCCCTGCCCATAGGCAGGGACACCTTCCACTATCCCAGGTTGCTCTAAGCCCCATCCAACGTGGTCTTGAAAAATTCCAGGGATGAGGCAGCCACAGCTTCTCTGGGCAACCTGTGCCAGTGCCTCACTACCCTCATAGCCAAGAATTTCTGCCTAATATCCAAACTAAATCTACTCTCTTTCAGCTTTAATCCATTCCTCTTGTCCTAACGCTGCTTGCCTTTTATTAAAAACTAGCTATGAAATCCTGAAGTTAGTACTGAAGTTAATTTTCATGTTTTTATTTTCTTGTTACTGCTTTATGTTTGTCTCAAGATCAAACTGTGCTCCTTTGCCTTGAAATAAGCATTCCAAAGATGGTTTTCTCCTTGGTAAACTTATCTGCAAAAATACAGGCATGGAAAATACCTGATTTACTATTTTCCTTGCACCTCATTACTTCAAGAAGTAACATGGAAAATAAAGAGAGAAAAGAAAGAAAATATAGGACCTTAATTTAGAGGAGAAGTAAATGGTAACTCTGATTGTGTATTATTGGAATATGATGAGAATTTATGCAAGAGGACACTAGTTTAGCCAGAAAAGCACTTAACAGAAGTGACTAAAGACATGCTTGCTGCTTGCATGACACAGCCCCCACTATCCAGCCCTTCTATCGTCCAAACACATTTTATTGCCACCCCTTCTGCAACTCCTGAACCTGAATTTTTGACTGAAGTTTAGACAGTACTTGGAGGCACCAAAGTGCACAGCACACCCAGGTCAGTAATCCAGGAAAAGACAAGACTTTTAGATGTACTTGTTCTACCAACACTTTGCATTCCACAAGGAAAGGGGAACAACGAGAACAAACTGGCCAACATCACAAATGAGCCCTGAGAAATGAAAAACACAAGAACAAATAATCTAAGGAAGGAAGATTGTTTCCTGACACAAGAAATAAAGCATACAGATGCTGTTTTCTTGCTTACTTCTAATTCTGTATTTAAAAAAAAAAAATAAAATTAAACCAAATAAGGCATAACTGACTCATTTTTAATTCTGAGTCATCCCAAATCAGTGGATTCCTGTGTCAGACTATCTGTGCCATCAAGAAGGTAATGGAATATGGCAATTTCTAATCCACTCAAGAATCAGGAAATTCACCCAGCAGGTAACACTAACAAGCAACCATTTTCATTTTATACTGGAGAAAGAAAAAAAAAAATCAATCAAGCCCTCTCTATTGAATATAGTAAGAGTTCTGAAAAGAGTGGGTAAGATAAGCCCTGCTGCTTTAAAAGAAAAAAGCAGGCCAAGTCCTTCCCTGGCTTGTCCTGCCAGAATTACAGACCTTGAACTTGGAGAAAACAAATAAAAAACCTCTTGACAGCAGTAAGAGATCAGGGCAACCTCCTTCACACCACCCTGTACTGGGGGCTGCACACACAAACCACATCCTAAACAGCACCAGCTCTGCTCCTGATGCCACGAGGCAACAACTCCTCACCCTCTCCTCACACTTCCATTGTATTCCAATTTAATATTCTGCAAAAGCAAACACACTGGGTTTAAGTGATAACTGCCAGTGTGTCACTCACTCCATGGGACTTGGAGTTTTAACTCCTTAAGGACACAATCCTAGCAAAATTACTGTATTCCAGGAGCTTGGAACACTCATATTTCTGGGGAATTTATCACAGAAGTATTTAGCACAGTGGTTTTAAATCTTCTAATTTTATGAGGAGATTCAAACTGCTCAGCATTTTTCTTAAAATTCTTGTTCCCAGAATTACCAAGTTACATAAGAATCTCAGATGCCAATAATGAAACATTTTCTAGTCTCCAAGGTAGCACAAAAACGCCAGAAATTTGTCTGACATTCCTCCCCCTTCCAAAAAAAACCCAGCAGGCACGTAAAAAGAGCTCAAAGTGTTATTCATAAAGTCTAATTACTTATCAATTATTGAAATACTAGTAGCCCAATTGTTCCTGAATACTTGGTCAGGAATGTTGTTGATAATTTCCATGCATTCCTGTCAGGTCTTCTTTATCCAAGGAAAGAAAGAGATGAAAGGAAAAAAAAAAAAGGAGAAGAAAGAAAAAAAAAATAAGAAGAAAAAAGAAAAAGAAGAAAAAACGTAAAAAAGATAAAGAAGAAGAAAAAAGATAAAGAACTGGTTTGCATCACAGTTTTCCAGCCTTTTTAAGATTACAAGTACCTGATGTTTTTATTAAAATAAGTATCTATGGCTTTAATAAAACACATGAATTAAACTAAGATGTTTCCCTCCCAGTACCACGGCATCAGCCACTGTGGGATCAGCTTTTGGAATAAAATCAGCAGGAGCACTTCCCCATCAATGGCAGCAACATACAGCTCTGTTAATTTATTTCTCATTATTATTCATCATTACTCTGGCTCGAAACAACTTTCAGGACAGGAGTAGCTGGGAAACTTTGCATTTTTCCTAAGCAACTATCTATGTAAAACATAATAATGAAGCATCTAAACTATCTGTTCCCAATTACGAGCCCTGTTTATATGGTCCACAAATTCTCCTAAAATACACAAGTAGATTTTAAAAGATTAACATGCACATTAAAAAGTCCCCATCCTAGCTAACACTTAAATATTGGTGTCTTAAAGCTATTTTAAGTAAACAGCAGAAGTAGAGACGAGTGTAAAACTATGGCTACAGTTCTGGAAGCTACCAAGTATCTGGATTAGTCCCACGGAGCAGGGCAGCTGGATGTCCAAGCTTCTTGAGCTGCTTACAAAATTTCCCTAATCCCTTTATTTCCTATAGGTGGAACACTGGCACCAAGTCACCTGTGCCTGCCCCTAGATTAGGACAAGAAAATTGGAAAAGTTTCTTTTCTCTCCCTCTCAACCTCTTCATCCCCGTTTCAGACGCAAAGCCTCCAAAATGTTTTGCAGAGGCATGTTGTAAAACTAACTTTAGGTGTTCAGTAGAGTGAAAAAGGGAACCATTTTGGATCCCTCTGCAGAACTAAAGCCTCAAACTGCAGCTCTGTTCACTTGTATTTTAAACTAGTCCGTGTGCTGGTATTCCAGCAGCATATGGCAGTGTGTGTTTCAGTTGGAAGAGCTTCAAGCAGGAGAAGCAGCATCATTCTAAAAAACTGCTTATATACCAAATCAAGTTTTTTTTTTCAAGTGAGTTTCACTTAAGTCTTCACGATGCTCATCTTCTTCTACCAACACAAAAACCCCTCCACATCCAGCACCAAGTTTCCTCTGCCCAATTATCTTTAGACTGTTCTCTGCTTTTTATGGCAGAACACCAAGAAATAACAACTATGGAAGGAAGCTTAAGTTCCCTCTTTAGAACCATGATGATAAAAAGAAGATAAGATCTTACTACTTACTGTTTGGAATTATTCCAGCAATTAGGAGACTCTGGATATATCTCATCTCACTTTAAAAATCAGATACCCAGGTTAGATTAATCTTCATCCAGTGGGATTACATGGATTTTACCTTTCACAATGCTAGTTAGGTGAAACCCTCAGTTCCAGGGGAGCCAGAGCTCTGAAAACCTTCAGAAGAGATGGTATCTGCATTACAAATCTGAGGAGTTACCATAAACCAGCCACATGTTGTACCACTGCCAACACCTCAGCAGTTTGAAATCCCACGTCAAGTGTCTAAAATAGACAACACCAAAAACATCATTCCTGAAATAACCTTAGGACCTTACAGAAGGTGAAAATAGACAACTTGAAGGCAACAAACTCCCTGAATAAACACCAACCTGATTATTCACTGATTGCTGAGGAGTCCTGCCCACACTTAAGGCAGTGCAGACGTTTTTTCAGGCCTTGTTATCAACAAATCCGTATCACTGATTTCAGCAAGATTTCTGCCTGTGCAAGGACTGTGGGGTCCTTCCCTTTAGAAGTGCTCAGCAACTGAACTACAAGTTACTATATCCCAAAGAAGCTGAATCATCCCCCTGCGAATTGGATGTGAACCCTTGTTTCAAACCAGTTATCCCAAGTACTCCGTACAGCCCCCATCTGTGGAGCAGACAACTCCTCCAGTGAGTATTCTCCCAAACCACAAGAATTTTGTGTTAATTTTCCTTAATTCTTGGCAGACATTAACTGAAAACACCCCTCATCCTCTCTGTCCTGACACCATCCCTGAACATTTGCATTCAATCCATTGCTTTTTTGATGGGAAACAATAAACAGCGAGCTCTCTGCATCCTTCAGTCCTCCAGAAAAATATTGTCTTTCCCCAGATTAACATAACAAGAGATCAGCAGATGCCACTGGTGAAGCAAACACCTGCTCTAAGGTTTGGTGGGCAGAAGAGCTTTTCAAACCTGCTAGAAACTGAGATCAGCTACCACTCAGCTGGAAGAAACCCCAGCCCTACATTATGTAATCTACATAGTTTTTAGACCAGTCTGCATTCTTGCAGAGCCCAAAACTGAGGAAACTACAGACAGAACAAAAGAGAACAGAAAAAGTTCATTAACCTCAGCCCAGAGGCTGCTGAAGAGTCTGTATTTGCACACTAAGGCAGGACTGCCCACTCACCCACACAAACCTGAGCACTGCAATCTCGTAATATCGAGGGTAAAGCACCACAAAATTTCCAGCGAGTCAGATCAGTCCTTTATTTGGATGAACAACCACTAACAACTAATATGCTAAAAGATCCACTTCAGGGTTGGGTTTGGGTTTTCCTTTTCTTGGTAGTGTGTGAATAAGTGCAGACACAAACTCATCTTAAAAACTCAAAAACAGCTCAACTGATGCTGCCACTGACCATACGGAACGAACAGAAAGTGGTAACACCCAAATTCAATCTGACCTTTAAAGACAGATTTATCTCACCCAGTTTCTTCTGTTGAGTATGATGGGGTTTTTCCTCATTTCACGGAATCACAGAATGGTTTCGGTTGGAAGGGCCCTTAAAGCCCATCCAGTTCCAACCCTCTGCCATGGGCAGGGACACCTTCCACTATCCCAGGCTGCTCCAAGCCCCGTCCAACCTGGCCTTGGACACTTTCAGGGATCCAGGGGCAGCCACAGCTTCTCTGGGCAACCTGTGCCAGGGCCTCACCATCCTCACAGGGAAGAATTTCTTCCTAATATCTAATCTAAACCTGCTCTCTTTCAGTTTAAAGCCATTCTCCCTTTTTCTGCCACCATATGCTTTTGTAAATAGCCTCTAAAATCGAATTTATACTGCTGGAAAAGCAGTCTCTGAGTACATCTCCGAGTTGCAAACTTTTCACTTATTTATGTAAGAATGAGGACAAACAGGTGAAACTATCAAGCACTCAAGTCAAACCAAGCCGTTCCACGCAATCAACAAAATTTTATTACATCTTTGTATCTGATTTAAAGTTCTACTCTCACTTTATCCTTTTAGGTCACCCACAAAACTGTAACTTCTTTTCACCCAAAGAGACTCCGCAGGCCTTCATCCCTGGCTTTAATCAAGCATCAAATTGCTCTTTCTTAACCATCATAATGACTGAAAAAAAATTCTAAAAGTGAAAACATTCACCAGTTCAAAACACTGAAATAACACAGTGGGATTTAATTCACTCAATTTCAAATGCCTGCACTGAGTCAGTGAGGATTTTGGGTGTCTAAATCCCTCACTACAACCCAGGGAACATAGACAGCAGCTCATGTGACCACGGAGAGATGCTGACAGAAGGATGAACCAAACTGCTCATTCCACTTCACTGGCTGGAGCAGCATTCTCCAATTATTGCAGCAGGATGAGAGCCACAACAAGGACAAATCTTCTGGTAAAAGCTTTTGTATGTCATTTTGTCTGACATGAGTATCTCAAAGTGCATGGAAGCCCATGAAGCTCAAAACTTCTTCCTTCCAACACAAGCACACTGAGAAAGAAAAGACACAAAACCAAGTTCAGCAGGACAGAGAGACCTCCCAGTTCCAGATAATGTCCCATGCCTGGAAGTGTCCAAGGCCAGGCTTGGAGCAACCTGGTCTAGTGGAAAGTGTCCCAGCCTATGTCAGGGGGTGGAACTGGATGGTCTTTAATGCCTCTTCCAACTCAAACCACTCTGTGGTTCTGAAACTTCCCAGCCCCACGAAGGTACCCGACAGCTATCACCATCAAACATCACCTCTTGAAATTAAAGTGGCCGAACTGCAGGATTTTGGAGACAGATAAATGCTAGGTACAATCACTACGAAAAGTACATTCCATAGTGTTGGCTTTCGCAGATGTGTTGTGCATTTTAATGTTTGCATTGTGGGAGTGGTTTTGTTGTTAAGTGCATTTTAATGTTGGCTCTGTGGGAGTGGTTTCGTTGTTGTAAGGGGAGGGGACGGGGCGTTGAATTTCACTGGGGTTCAGAGCTATTTTTAACATGAAGGCTGTACTGAGATAGGAGAATTGTTGTAACTGGGTGACATCTAACCAGTGAGGGCAATCGAAACCTTTTGAATGCATCAAAAAGCAACAACTGCCCGGAATGAAAACAACTGCACATGCTCTAAGAAGGCAGGACAGGGGAGGAGCCATGTTAATAAGTTCAAAAAGGGTTTTAATATGAAAAATGGTTTCTAAATATTTAATTAGCTGATGCAATACCCAGGGGTATATAAGGGGGGTGGTGTTACCATTATCGGTGTGCCTCTGGCTGTGCCTCTGGCCATGGCTATGCACCCAGCGCTGTTACCTTTTGCCTTGTTGACTTTGTCCCTTATTAAATCTTTCAAACTTTGATTAAAGAGTGAGTTCTATTTCTCACAATCACTGTGGTGTAAATACTGCATTTTTAAGACACCATTAATTAGCACTCCTTCAAACAACTCTGAAAACCCACAGCAGAGGCAAGACATGACCCAGTCCGGACCTGTGTACAGGATCTTCACTGCTGAGGAGTGGCTGCACTACTGATTACAAAGCACTCAAGTTCACTACTTGAAACAGTAGTTTTCTCTATTTTTAGCTGTGCAACTAAAAAAAAAAAAAATCCCC
>VXBT01008225.1:0-205247 GCA_013400235.1 Oriolus oriolus | reverse complement strand
AATGGGCAAAACTTCTTCCCAGCAGTGTTTAAGGTATTGGCCATAACATTTCATTCTCTTAGACTCAGTGAAAGAGGATTGTGTCTCCCATGATTCGCCACTTAAGTGAAGCTTTTCTTCCAGATATACTGGAGGTCCTGACTCAGGGGAAACAAATTCTCTAATTCAACAAATTAAAAAGGAACTTAACAAATTCTGAAGAGAATTCTGTAATTAGTTGTTGAGATATGGAAGAAAGGAAGAAATTATTATATGTCCCACAGTCAAACAGATAAATTCATGTAACAACAGCGACAACAACAAAAATAATAGCTATTATTATTATTATTATATACAGATTTGTAAATTCTTAGGCTCCAAAGAAAGTCAGGGAAGTGAATTAGTGGAGGCAGGGAAAGTCAAAGTCATGATGTTTCTCATATGATAATATCAGCTCTGTGCAGCTGCTTGAAAAATTTGCATGTAATATCAGGAAAAGAACATCTGCTGCTCAGTATGCTGCAGACCACCAAAGCTGCTATAGAGAAGAGGTGGGAGGAACGGATGGATAGGAACTATCCATGATAAGCAAAACAAGAAGTGGCATCCCACTGAATGGCATGACCTCTATTATCACTTTCTAACTCATTTACTCCCACTTCTCAACCGGGCACTAGTGTTCATGATGATGCAGGTAGCTGCCATAGGCAGGTTAACCTGATAGTAAATTTGCTAACATGGGATATAGTTCATGGAATTAATGTTTTCCAGAACACATAGAATACATGCTTTCAAAGTAACAAAATCCTTGATATGAAGTTGCGAGCACATCACCTAACACCGTCTTCCAACAGGTACAGAGCTAACCTGGGGAAGCAAGGAGGTAAAAGACTGTGTCAGATACAAGTGTGGAAATGATACCAGAGTAAATGTGTAAGGATCTGCTTGTGACTAATCTTGTGTAATGGGAGAGATGGGAGTTAGATGTATAGAAAGCTATTGCTTCAGGCATTGTCGTGGTGCCTGTTCCCTGCCCCGGCTAGCAGGGGCAGAGCTCGGGCACCGGACACTCTGTGCCTGTCCCAGAGAGGCGGTCAGAGGCCGGATCGCGGCTAGAGGGGGCTGAGGAGGTAAAGGAGCGAGAGGGCTCTCGGCATGGTGTTCCAAGGCTTTATTGAGGGGGTAAGGAACTCCAGAGGCCAAGAGAGGGGCACAATGGAGGCACGGGACTTTATAGGCAGGGTAACCGGGGTCCGAGGCATAATATGAACAAACCAATAGGAGAGGTGCGGGGAGGAACAAAGGTACAGGGGGCCAATAGGGTACTGGACACCTTAGAAGCTTCTGAAACAGAACCATACAAGGAAATTCAAAGGAATTGCATCCAACAGAGTGGGAACAAGGGACTCACAGCACAGCACAAGGCCTTACTGGGAAATATAGCTCAAAAGGAGCCCACTACAAGGCATGATTTTTACTGTCGTAAGGGCCTTGCTTTTATTTCTGTTCATCTCAGTAAACTCTTTCACTTTTAATGGTTTACTACACTGAACAGCAAGAAATTACAGGATAGAGTTCTCAAATGAAGTTGCTATCTGCACAATGCAAAGAAAACCATGTGGGTTTTCCTTTCTGAGTATCTTGGTAATTCAGAAATTCAGCATGAAGAGTATGTAAAATATTATTTAAAATTTGTGGGGTTTATTTCATATATATCTATACACATAGGCATAGATGTTAGGAAACTTTTATTTTAAAAAGTAATAATAAAGTATTTGGTTTTATTTCCATTATTTTCACATGCTTATGTTACGTGTCTTTCTCTAACCTTCTATATCATCCATGTTAAAGAAAAATACTATTCCGGATCGTTTCAGGAACCCATTTATAATGCAGCGCTGCTCAAAAGATGTTTTAAGATGGGCTATATTTGGGTTGAGAGGAGCACAATTATCTAATAATCTAATAATAATTTAAAAATCTGTGCTACCATCTGTGCAAAAGCCCTGATAGAGGCTCTACTTCAGCACAGTATGGCTTGCTTAAAACATGAATTGGTATCTTTAGTGGGCAGATGTTTTTTCTGGTTTTTTACTATCAGAACTATCTTTCTTCTCTATATTATATGCACAGAGGTTCATTTCTAGGAAAGAAAGGTAACTAAGAGAGTATTGCTGTCATAAAAAGTCATTGTACTTGCTATGTGCAACAATTCTGATTAATGGTTTCGGTAAAACAGAGGGAACTGATTTTTTAGTATAATCTGGGGAATTTTGTGAGGTACAACATTATGAAATGCCAAGCATGGTTATTAGTCACAGAGGGATCTAAGACTTTTGCTTATTTAATCAGTGAACAGAAATATTCAAAAAAAGTGTTGTGATTTTGTGAGTCACTACCACTGAGCTATTTTTTGCAGAAATTATTTTCTGATTTTGAGCAATGAGCAAAGCTGTTCAAAAGCTGTTCTCTCTTCTGCCACACACCTGTGAGCCCCTGGAGTGCAAGCTTGTGTGCAGTTATGGTGCTAGCCCTGTGTAAACATAGATGCAGATCATTTTAGTGTTTCAGCTTAATCTAGAAGTAACAGCTGTGTAATACCATGGATTTATATAAATATAAACGCCATTCTAGTTACACATAAATAAAATCTACAGTCTGAAAACTGCAATTCATTTTGCCTTCAGAGCCTGAGGAATAAACAGTAAGTAACATGAACAGAAAAGGGGAAATAAGACCCTGAGGATGCTGCCTTATGCAGCTCCACCACCTGTACAGTCACAGACAACTTTTGCTTGGCCAGCTGGAGCGACTTTTGTTCAGAAAGCTTCTGTCAAGTATTGCTTCTCTTTTTATTCTCTTAGTCTGAATGGCCTAGTGATTGGGTTGGGAGGAAGGCAGGCAGAGGGGAAAAGAAAAGAAGGGAAAAAAAATAACTATGTTGTTAACACAAGACATTTTGGTTTCCTCTATTCATTGTACATAAAATAAAGAGGTTAATAGGGTTTTCTCCCTGTTCTGTCCTTCCAGCTCTGGAAAAAAGTTAGGATATGATAGTTGGTTACTTACTTGGACTCAGGCAGCAAGGAAGATTCAGGAGACATGTATACACAGAAAGAGAATGGAATTAAAACACACACAAATAAATATTTAATGGTAACTGTAAATACTGTTCTATGTCAGGGACTTTTTTAAATCTCAGACTGAAATCTGAAATACTCCCCATTGCTGCACCAAATACCCGTAAAATGTAAAAGCAAGGCTTTTAAGCAATTTTCTGGAGCATTCTGTTTTGTAATGACTTCTGGATGTTTATTTGAAAAACACTTTGGAAGAGAGTTTATATATGAGACACTTCTCAAAGTTGTGTCAAGTAAGAGACTTTCTGATAGGCAGCTTCTCATTAATATTTTCCTCTTGTGAGTCATAATTCATTTTATCACAGACTATAGTGGCAGTACTTTGCTTTTATTAACATGATAGCTTTGTTGACTATTCAATGTTTGGAGCCATTGCGTAACAAGAGTCACTTTGTGCCTCCTCTGTCACCATGACCTTCAGATTATTGCTTTACTTTCCACTTCAGTCTAACATCCTGCTTTCATTTACTTGATGGTTCCATGGTTCAATAGCACTTAGAGAGATGTTGACAGCAAATGGAAAAGTTTGAAGATACTCTTGTTTAAAATAAGACTGTCTATCCCTGTTACATACCAAATTTATTTTCTTTCTCTTTTCAAATTAATGACAGTTACTTTAAATTATAGTTTTGGTTTTGTTGTTCATCAATTACTATTTTTTGCTTTTTCCTTCCCTCCATCCTTTCCCCCCTGCCCTACCATCCCGTGCCTCTCAAGTCTGTGCAAGGGGTTTACCTCTTAGCCTATTCTGATGTCAATTAGTCTTCTTTCTACTAGAAGTTAGTATATCCAGCTTTGGGAAGAAAAGCATAATATCTTCCAAAGATGCTGTAACTATTATGTACTCTGCTCGCTGCAGCTGACATGAAAGCACAGTCTGGGGAAGGGAACACTGTGAGGTTCTGTGTGTCATGACAGTCCTGAGCTGCTCTTCCATCCTATAGAAGTAGGAGCTATTTCTTCTCGTCTGTCCTGAAGCAGCCTCTGTGGTAGAATTGACAAATACATACTCCAGGACTTACGGAAACAAATTTAGCTTCCAGATGGGATGTTGACTCACAGAAATGTTCTCGCATTCATGGGGATAATGGGGACACAGAAATACACCTACGTAGACTGCACAGTTTAACAGGAATGTAGAATCTTGCTGGAACTGAGTCCAGTGCTGTATTTTTGCTAGAAGTAATTGTAACACACAAATAGCTCTTCAGTATTTCTCTTAATGCTTTAGATATATATTTCACGACTCTTCGTTCTGAAATATATGCATCCCAAAATGTCATCTTTTATCTTTGAAATTAAATTATAAGTATTTATAGTGTGATGTCCCCTGAGAGATAAGACATGGAACATTTTTATACCTTTGGAAATATTTGGATACCTTCCCTCAGTTTCATTTGATGAAAACCGGTGATGTTTTGGTCAAAATTACTGTGTGTTTAACCTTTTTGTTACCCACAGTAAAGCACTCTAGTAATGGAGAAATCAAATGCCGTTAATGCTTGCTGTCCTGTTTGATTGTGACTCTTGTTTTCTTGACAGTCTTGGAAGTACTGCCTAAGTCATCTCTTCTCACATTCCTTAAGGGTGTTTCAACCCCCTTCAGTAAGGGATAAAAGCAGGGCACTCAAGTGAATTTATTTTATTAAAAGTTTTTAATGACCTCCATGTATTAAATCAAGTGAGTTTCATGTGATCTGGCTCTATTTGATCTGTCATAGCATTGGACATGCTGGATCAAGCACAGAAGATGCTCTTGCAGTCCCTAGTACTTTGACGGTCATCAGTATTTGATGTCCAGGGGCGTGCTCTCCTGTCGTGCATTTCTGAGCATGCATTTCAGGTGATTGAGTCAGGTAGGAGGGGGCAGTTGGATGTTACATTTGTTGTCTCAGTGTTTGCTGTTGTCATTTTAGTACTTCTTTTTACCAGCCTGTGCATGCATTTGTTCATTCCTGTGGCTTATGCTATCGCTTATACACAGATGACTTATAGATCCACAATTCCTCTTGGTGTTCCCAGACTTTGCCTTTGTATTTCTCTGCCTGCATCATCCCCATAACTGGATGCATACTAATCTTTTATTACAAACAAAGAAGTCAAAAAGGATTCTTTTTAATCCTGTTGTGTACGTTTTCTGCTCATAAGTACTTCATGTCTCAAATATTGCTTCTTTTTCCCTATGCTACAATGCTGTTTGAGAGTTTTAAAATGTTCATTATAATTTATTGTATAATTAACACCTTGCAGATCAAAACTAGACCTTTTCTTCCCATGAATTGTATGGGGTATTTTTAAATTACCGCTCTTCAGGTATTTTAATTTTGGTTTTTTTGCTTATATTACAGATCAAAAAGATCCCCAAAACAACTGGTTCCTGGTCTCTGCAAGTCAGGCAGAGCACAAGTTATATTATAAGACTACCTTCTCAGTCCAATGACCTAAATTTTAGATTACAGCAATTACAAAAGCAACTGCCTGCTTTTTACCATGCGCAGTCATATTTATATGATTTGATTTCTTTTTGTAGACTTGCTCAGAATATCAATTCTGTTTATAAATTGTGTCTGCTCTTTTTCTTTCCTAAACTGGAGGAGTTACAAATATAGTAAGAACCATTTTTGAACTGCTTTTTCCTCTCTGGTATCTTCTATATTAAATCTTGCTGACTTTTAACAGCATCATTTGTCAACTTGCAATGTACTTTCAGTTTTGATTTAAACCTTATCTTCAGTTAATTTTTTCAGAATATCTACCCTTTTGTTACATGCTATTTATCATTTAATTTTTGATTTGGCCAAAATGTTCTTTTTATGTTCTTTTTATTCAATATACACTTCGTGTTAAAAATATTTAAATTTCTTAATAAAGCATAGTCAGAGATTGATAACACAGCTTTCATTATTGCTTTACCTTGTTGGCAGTTATGTGAATTGCATTTTAATTTTTTACTAATGTCATTCGTATGCCCTTATAAAATACCATGTTTAATTTATTTGCAGAAAGTTTTCAGCATGACAGCTGTAAATACATACAATTATTACAACATTAATGGTTTCTTATCTATAAGGAACTATCCCTTCTGATGTTTCTATAACTGGTGTGTTGACATTCATTAAGAGTGGCTAATCTTGTGCTAAAATTGTGGTGAAAGAAGCATCAGCATGCTGCTGATATCGAGCTAGAGAACTAGCCTCAGGAGGAAAGGTGGAAATCCAACAGGGAAAGCAAGGACATGGTTAAAAATTTGGCATAGTTTGGGGGACTTCCTGTGCACTTACAGGTCCGATGTAGACCTATAGTTCAGACTGAAAACCAGAAAGTCTTTGGAAGAGATAACATTCGATGTGGGAGCAAGTGAGATAAGATGCTACTGGAGGAAAGGCTTTATTGCTACATGGGGTAAGTAGCAATATAATTCCCTCCACCATTGCCAGCAATTCTTGTGGGACTGGACTTTTTCAGATTGACAGTTGTAGCATGGATGCACAAAGTTAACTTGTGCCTAAGCTTTTGTCACAGCTTGAAAAGTGAATGATTCAGCTGGTGAGTAAGTGGACTGAAGGTATATAAGGGAACCTTGTTTGCACACTGTCAGCAAAAAACCATAGATTTCTCATGGTAAAGATCTGTGAATTTGTTAGAACTCATTGGCTTGATCTATGTTCTCCCTGATTCACTGGGTGTGGTACAGCTGAGTTGCTGGGGGGTGGGATGTGGCAAAGGGACCAGCTGGGAAAGGATTTGTTTGTCAGACAAAGTTGTTGTATTCAAGCTGCATGTCATGACAGACCAAACCATTCTTGTAGAAGCTGAGCTGTGGACGTTTTATTCCAATTCCTTTTGTAACAGTTGCGTGTGGCTACCCCTCTTACTCTCCTCTCACCCAGGCAATACAGCTGGTTTTTGCACAGGAGCTATTCAATTCCCGTGAATTAATCATTTGGCTTCTTGAAGTTGTGTGTAGTCTGACTTACGATTGGCAGGAAATGTATTGATAAGTGCAAGGTTTGTGAAACCACCGGAAACTTCAGGGAGAGGCCTGTTGTTTGTAACTGGAGCAGCACGCTAGGGACGTGTGACACAGTGCTCCATGGCTATTTTGATAGGTGTGCTTGGAGACATGAAGAACATGCAACTGCTTTCTTCTTGGGCTTCCAAAAGAATAATAACGCTACTGTATGTTAGTTTCTGACACCCCACTACAAATACTGCTGGAAAATAGATATTAAATCATCAAAACATTAGATGCTAACTGCATGACAAGTGCTTTTAGGTGTCCTTGGGGATTATGAAAGACAAGATTGCCTCATCACTGTGGCTTGTGTCCGAGGAACCTAAGTGGGAAGGTCTGGAGTAATGAACCGGCAGAACTGGAATACAGTGTGGTGGGTCTGTTTGGAACAGAAGACTGGAAACAAAAGTATCAACAGAGAGGAGGAGGAACCTTGGGCTCAAGGAGCAGAGTCCTGAGCTCTCTGTAACCACTCAGGGTTTTCTAGAGACACTGACAGGCCTCAGCTTGTGACTGAGGTGTGTGCTGGAGCCTGGCTTGTGGGATACCTACACCTAATTCCCATGAGTGGTTTAATGAAGAGCCACCAATAGGCCTTTTTTCCAAAGCTGTAGCTTGTAATCAACAGTTTGCATCCAAAATTAAATTTTTTATCACATAATGTGTACCTACTCTTCTATCAGAAAATCCTGGTAGTAGCCACGGGTGGACTTTTTATAAATTAAAGTTTTTTAATATTGATTTCACAAAAAAAGTTTTTAATTACTTTGTGTTGTATTCTTATTCGTTTTCTCTTCCCTTTTGATAATAATTTTAAGCTTTGTGTCCTATAAATGTATAAACATTAACATGCAAAAATATTAGCGAGAAGAAAACAGACATTCAAGGCAGATGTTCAGAGAACCTCACTCTCCACGTCTTTCTAACACGTTGGATTTTTTTTTCTGGCCAAATCCATGGTGATCTCAGGGCTGATCTTTTTTTCTCCTCATCTTGCTTCTCATCCAAGCAATATTCTTCTTAAAGTTCTTCTTAAGCTGATAATACTACTACAGTCAGAGTAACTGGTTTTTATGTGTTCTCATTTTATTTTCCTCTTTCCTAAATACAGATTGATTATTCTGTATTCATAAATACCAATTCACTCTGGTAGATTCATTAAATCATTTTCTCATGTGCTATGTTTCTTTATATCATATCTGTACTGGCAATTTGGATTTCCCAACCCAAGGCATTTCAGTGCTTAGGATTTTTTGCATTCCTTTAGATGTTACAATTTCCATTTACAATTTTCAATCTGAATATGATGAATAATATTCTTATTTCCTTTTTTTTTTCTTTTTCGGTTGCACTGTTGTTAAGTACTAATGTTGTTAATGAACACAGAAACAGTATTTTTATTTGGTGACTATAACTAAATTGACTTTGGCTGGATGTCAGTGGAAATCAAGTTTCTTTCTTCATTTTTCATCTTTCCCTTTTATGGCTTAAGAAATTTTTGCTATTTATTAAATCTTCCTCCAGAATTACTCAGCTTCAGCTTCAATTCTAATAAATCTTCGTTGATCTGTACACTTTGAGATTTCCAAAATGTATGCTTGTTTTCATTCTGCTTGTGGAGTTAGTTTTATATCCTTCTGCAGTTGATGCCTTTCCATTCGTATTTTGTCCTGCTGTCCAACCTGGGAATTCCAAGTAAGTTTTTAATCTTTGCCTTGAAAAACCTTTGCCGTCTGCTATAGTGGAGGACTTGAACTCTTTAATCTCACTATCTTTTCTTGCTAGCTACCCAAGCTTGTCCCTTTGAAACTTATAAGAAATCCCTTAGCCCAGTGTTATTTCGCCAAGTCATCCTGCAGTAAACTCGCTTCATTATTAGATTTTTATCATGCAACTCTATCAGATAAAATTTATCATTGTTTTACCTTATAGAACTCTAAATATCCTTAAATCAAAGCAAAGCCTTCTCCTGCAGTTGTGACTTCCTTGTCCCTGCCAGCTGTCCTGTTAAGTGTTTCAATATTAGCAGAGGTTAAGAATAACTTTGACTCTGTAGTCTTTATTGGCAAAGGTGAGGTCTCATGTAAGTGCATATTTCCAGCATTTCTCCATCTCGCACTGTTACAGAGATAGCTTATCTATTAAAATATAAATCTTAGATCTGAACCCTTGGATATCTAACTGTAAAATATAAATATAAGAATTTCTACTGCTGATCTTTCAAACAAACAAACAAAAGCCAGAACATCCCCCCCTCTCAAAAAAAAAAAAAAAAAAGTTTAATCTGAAGAGTATACGGTAGTGAAAAAGACATTTGAGATGATTTGTTAAGCTGACAATATGGGAATGAACTAACATATCTAAAAGGAGTACACAGATAAAGTTCATGGTCCTCAATGTCCTTTACAATGCTTGAAGTAGAAATCAAAATTTGAATTTTGTAATCAGTGATGTCTTGGAGAAACAGACAAAAAAATGTTGTTGATTTACAAAGTACAGTTTGATATGGAGTGTATTATAAGGCATAAAGAAACCAGTAGTGTGTCACATTATGGTACACACTCTTAGCCATGAGCTACTGGTCTCTGTCCATATCTTAGACAGGCGTTACCTGTTGTAAAATTGTCCTGTAACACCTCCCACACTGAAAATATTGGGGTTTTTCCTTTCCTTAGTATGATATTTTTAGAAGGTTATTTTTCTACAGTGAAAGATTAAAAAAAAACCAAAACCAAGCACCAAAAAGTCCAAAAACGATCTTTGCATTTTTGACAAAAATATTATCAGTGGAAGAAGATGATAATTTGTCACTCAGCAATTTTGGAGAGTTCGGTAAAGAAAGAAATAAATTACTTTAATGGTATTATTTCCCAACTGCAACAGTTTCCACAGGGCTTTTCTGATTTATCTAACATGTTCATCCACTCTATCTTTCTCAGTTATGACATTTTGCAGAACAATTAAAATGTTTAAGGAACATTAACAACTATTAGAAGCATGGAGTGCAGGCTGTGGGAAGCATGATAGAGCCAGTAATTTTATCATTGGTGAATGTTTACATTATTATAAGGAAATAGTAGTAGGTTTTACCTGCTTATCTCTGTAGTGTGGGCCGCTGAAATTTAAGAAATTAGTTTTTATTTCAGAACAGGAGATGAGGACCATATTTTCTGCCCACATGTTCTACCTTGGTGCAAAGCAAGAGCTGGAAGTATTTGAACAAACCCCCATTTTAGACCCATGAGCAGATATGATGGACAAATGTGGTGGGCAAAACTCATGACAAGAATTTGAAACAAGATGTTGGGTGCTAGTTCAGTAACAGGGAGGGTGTCCTGGGTCACTGCTGTGCTGAAACAATATCATGCATGTAAGCTTTGTTCTTCCCTTATAACCTCAGAGGTCCCAACGGCACCAGCCAATGTGTACTTCCTTGTTTTGAAGCAGTTTCTTTGTTGCAATTCATCTGCTACTTGCTTGATTTTTTTTGTGAGTTAAGGCATTGCTACAAAGTTTATATGCCAAACAATGGCACCCAGGAGTCTGTCCCAGATCCTAAGTCTTTGTGCTCATGTTGCAGGTGCCATGTTGCATGTTGCAAGGATGAATTCTCAGCGTACAGCATTGGCATCACCAGGCAGGAGCGTGTCCATGTTTTCTGTGAAAGGTAGTGGGAGCCCAGATGCACTGAAGTGCTACAGAGGACTTCTCATGTGGAGAGATGTGGGCTGTGGATGATGGATATGGGCATCACTGGCTGCAGGGAGGACAGTAGACTCCCAGCCTCGGGGTTACTGATTGTTGCAAAGTGGCTGCTTGTGGCAGCTGAACAGATGTGCTCCCAGACTGGCTGTATAGAAAGGACAAAGCTAACACCATTCTGTGTTATCTCAACAATACTTTATTGTCAAGAAAAATAATTTACAAAAGTGCAGCTAAAAGCTAATATGTTGCAAAAAACTGTAACGATGACACTAATTCTCTTTCAGATGTCAGTATATAATAGAAATTCGTTAAAAATAAAAACATGCAGATAAGATGTGAAACAGAAAAGAATTTATAAGAAATTACAGCTCTTTAAACCCAGCAGGTTTCTGGGTAAATCTGGCCTATTTTCATGCTGGGTAAGGAACACCCAAGTGGACACTCCTGGTAGTCACTACACTGCCTGTTTCTTACTGCGTTTTCTGCTTCCTTGAAGTCCCTGATCCCTCTCAACCCATACACCCACAAAGACATTCTTCACACTGCTTAATGGATCTCTAGGGCATCTTTACGGAGTTACAGCTGTCTGGTACGCAAACAACACATGATCAAGTCTGTTTCTAAGACATTGTGGGAGTGAGGCAGAAGTTGTAAAGCTTGTACAGTTTACCGAAAGTGCACATTTTATCCCTCTCTTGGGTCTAGCTAGCTTTCGGTTTTCAACTGTATTATTTTTTGCTGCTGTTTTATCTCATTCCTGAAAACCTCTTTGTCTAGTATTGCTTCCTTCTGTGAGCACTAGATCTCATCTACTGTCGTGGACTTCTCCTGTACCACATAAATTCAGGAAAGGACACATTAAAAATTAATGTGTGTACTCACATGAGGGAGAGGAGAAAGAAAGGAAATGTTGCGGAGTTCCCCTCAGGAATACAGAAACAGATGAGAAAATTTTTTTTTTTCAACTGCAGGAACACGTTATTGCTGTCTGTGGTGAGCAGGATATTGAGGGATGGCAGTATGGACTTACAAGGCCCTGTTAAGACAGGACAAACTCAAGCACATATGAAAGGATGAGACTAAGAATAGTGAAAAATAGCAGAAAGAGATTTGATATCCAAGCAGGACAACCAGGGGCAGTAGTTTTTGAGCAACGAGTCTTTTGTTTAGGGACTATATCAAAAAACTTGTGGGACAAAGTAAAGAGCATACCATCATGATAGCTTAAGACACGTAGTCCTCTTCTATCAACCGCCTTCTCTTTCCCGCTCTTTTTAATAGTTGCTCAATCTATTTTAATGTGAAATATCTAAGTATTTTTCTTAACAATCTCAAAACAGCGTTTGGGGTTTTCTGGAAAGAAGTCCCATTTTTACTGCTCAAACCATTACGGAACGTGTACAGTGTTCGCAAATGCTTCCACAAAATTGATACTACAGGAAATGTACTATCCTTGGGGGACAAAAAAATCTATATGTTATCAATGCTTTGAATACTTAGCAGACTATGGATACCCAGCTTGTCATGAAAGATAAATAAAACTTAAATAGATAATATATGCAATAAAAAAAAATCATACCATGGTACCATGAGGTATGGCATATATTCCACTTCAGAGGAGGGTTCATATATCATGTGTACTGCAGAGAGCTCTACTTGTGAATTATTTGTTTCTATTGCAGCACGTGTGCAGCGCACGATAGATTGAAGGACACAATCCAAGTTACAGTTGACATATTAAAGCAGTGCCGTGCACAGAGATATTATTTATGAAAGAAATATTATACAATTGTAAGTTTTCAATAGGGCCTGCTTTCTTTCTCTTTTGAGGCAGAATAATGGCAAATAAGGTAAAAATTTTGAAGAAAGCACTAGGGGTTTTATTTACAAAGCAATATCTTTCCTGTGGTTTTATCTAGTTAGCTGCTCACACTGGTATTAAATCTTTCTATTCAGAACTGGTGCTCCACTCATCCTGAAAAGCTGGTGCAAGATTTGACCTCCTTTGCAGCTCATATCCACAAGTTAGTGGGGGATCATCCTATGCTCTGCTCTAAGATTTATGTGAGTGGCTGTAGATTGTCACTGCGTTTTGCTGGTAGCTGCAAAGGTGTTCCATGATCCTACTGCGTCAGGATGAGCTGCCAAAATAAGGTTACTTATACCTCACTGCACTCAAGCCTGTGTTGGTCTGAAACATCACTGTTAGTGCACTTTCATCTGCAGAGTCAGAAGTGTCATCTCCGGGACTTTGCTGTCCTTGAATGTCGAGTTATGCCTTGGAGAAATAAATTAGAATATACACTCCAAAATAAAGCCCTAATCAAGGAAGTACGGCCTATTTTGTCTCTCTCTCTTTTTTGGAGGAGGAGATAGGAATATGAAAACATATTTTAACGCTGAGGCAGATCAGCTGGTTAAGATGAACCTGGTAAAAATACAGGATCAGATGTCTGGAAGACTCCAGACAGAACTGCTGGTTGATAACATGTTTTGCCCAAGTTTGAATGCTGTGGAATCCTGAGTTTAAACACAAAGATAGGAGCTTTATTAGCATGCATGTTTCATTTAGTCACAGACTGTCAGGAAGTTTTATGTACGCAAAGTGTTACAGAAATATCTATTCCATCATTTATAGATGAAGTTTTCAAATTTACATACTTAATTGCAGAGACTACACAAGTGAATGTCAATGCACAAAATCAAGATTTCTTAGTGCAAAAGGAAAAGAGCAAAGAGAGAAACTGTGTATGTACATATAGAATTGATATTTATTTTGATTTATTGCGATTATTCATTCTGACACGCTACATGAAAAATAAGAAAAATTCTTATTTTGCAGATTTTTAGTGGCAACTGAGAAAATGGTGGTTAATTAGTTAAAAATATTTTCTGCTACATTCAAGTGGTGATTCAATAGTTTGCACATATTTTATACATGCAATATTATCATGTTAACCATAAAACCTCCCCTCAGCAATGCAAACAAACCTTCTGTATTGAAATCCTGGCTGTTGTTGTAGATACTGGGATAATTGCCATGGCTTCAGGAGGATGAGGAATTCACCCACAGTCATATGCCTGCAAAGAAAGGTTATTGTTCATACTGGAAACCACTATCCCAATCTAGGATATGATGTTGAGTCTAAGTGTGTTTTTAACACCATCCAATTCACTTCAAAATCTGGTCTTGTTAAGGTAACGGTCCTGAGGTAGCTCACATCCATAATAAATCCACCCCCATGGGTTTAGTGAATCAAAAGTTGAATACTGACTTTGCTGCAAAATAAATCAGGATATTTCATTGAAACTATAGATAAATAATTTGAGAAGTGGTTTCAGATAAGATGGGTTGAAGCCCAATGAGGTGTTGTACTTTTCCTTTTTTAATAATTTTCTTTCTATTTTTATTAGTTTCAAGTGAAAAGGTATTCTCTATTTTTTGCCTTTGGGCAGGAGATGGAAAACTGCATCTAAAATTCCCTATTTATTTCTAAATAATACAGTATTGTATAGAAAAGTCATAAAAACAGAGACTGCAAATTGAATTCCAATAACTCTATCCTGTGAAAGCAAACTTCCATCTAGTAAATGAGAAAGCATTATTGACAATTATATGCAAATTACCAGGCTTTTGGCAGGCTGTTCAAAACTATTATCTTTTGGCAACTCTGTAAATTACGTAGCTATGGCAGCAATGTAGAATTGCTCATTATACTTTATTGATACATTTATGTCTCCTTATATTGGAATATTTTCCTGTGGGTCTTTGGAGACTTTCTTTCCTCATTTTTGTGCCTCCATTTCTCTCGTGTTTTGTACTTACCCCCACCCTCTGAGTTGGAACTTCCTATAGAGTCACTGGGCCAGAGAGTCAACTTCCATCACCATCATCATCTCTACCCACTCTTCTTAAATCCTGAAGGCCATCAAACAAACAGGAAAAAATTAGGTGTCATTTCGTTATCATAAGGCTTCCCTGGAGACCTGTGCATATCCTCCCTTTTCAAAATCCTGTTCCTTCTGCAGCTCAGATCACGTATTCCTCTACATGGCCCAAATTCAGTAGCCTACGTTTCTTCTTGAGCTGAGAACACATTTTCCATTGCCACTGTGCTACAGAGTGTGTGCGCTCTCTCTCTATTACAGCTTATATTTAATAAACGAGGAACAGGCATCCTGTTTATGTTTATTCATAACAAGTTTAGATGTTACTTTTGAAGATAAAGAAACAAGTTTGATGATATACAATATCAGCTACACGCTCTGCACTGATAGCAAACTTTAGCAATCAAGGAAAGATAAAAAGGTTTTGGAGAATTTAATCATATACTTCAAAGTAGGCTTAAGAACATATATTTCAGAAATTGAGATAAAATATGAATGTTTAATTTATCTTCTTTCTTTTTTACCATGAGTGTTTCTGATTCTGCTGCTAATAACCTCATTGCTTCTGTCAGCCAACACTTCCTTTGGGGGTTTTTTGTTGTTGTTAGAGGTGTGTTTTTTATTTCCAGAAGTAACTTTTGTTGAAGAACTAATTTTTTAATTAGCTTTTAGTTTTCCAAATGATGCGACTGATGCTTTACTTGGGTAGAGGACACACGTCATTTGGGGTGACTTAATACATTTCACAGGGCTACTGGAAAGGAGGAAAGTGATACCAAAAATAACCAGGTCATAAGCAGTGATGTGCTCAGATTCTCCAGTGGAGAACCCCACTTCTTGAATTACCTCTGACTGTATCTCTGTGAGATGGTAAGTACAATCACACTTTATTGTTTATTTTTGGCTGGTTGTGTAGTAACATGAGAAACATGTTTCTCTAAGTGTAATTGCAAACCTGTTTGGGCAAGATATAGAATATAATATGAAGCACCACCCTGCCAAATATTTGTCCTTTTACCTTCTAGACACTGTTAATTGGATTCTAGTGTTAAGGTTAAGGACCTGTATAAATACAACTCAAAATGTATCTCTGCCCTTTCTCATAAAATCACAGGTCAATTGTTGCCTAAGAGTCAAAAGCAAAATATTTAGTTTTACTTAGGAGCAATTTTTTTACCTGGAATTAGTACATATTCTTGCCCAAACTGAGTCCATTTGCCTCCATGCCTTATGTGACACACGGTGTGGTTGGAGAAGAGCAGCTCGTTGTGTCCTTCTTCAGACCTTTCAGGTAATCTTCAAAGCGGAGGAGTCAGAGTGAAGGGCAGCTGTCACAGAAGGAAATGCAATTTGTGGCAAGACTTAAATTCATATCCTTTTTATAAATCCTACTGAAATAGAATTCTCGTACATGTTGGTGATATTCTCAAGGACCCCTTTCTTCTTCCATATTACAGCTATAAAATGTCAAATTCAGGATAAGATGTGACTTGGGTCAGCATATTTCAGAATCCAACAGCTATTTCTCTGCCACAAGGACTGGCAGCAGGAAAAAAGAGACAGAAAGACATATTTTTTTTTTACTGGAGTAGGGATACAAAGAATGCAAAGGTATCCTTGGGATTGTTTCCAGGGATCAACTGAATGAAAACCTTCATTTGCACTTGGGGAGCTTCATAGAAAGAAATTAGGCCAACATGTTTAGGGTGAAATTTCAAAGTGCTTGGTGTTGACCTAACTGTACTCCTGTTAAAGTCAACAATTAAATAAAGTTCTGACTGACTGGGCAGCACTGCTGAGCATTTATGAGAACTGTAACTTGCTTAAAAGTTACCATGTGAAAAAAAAATATACTTAGTCTACCGAATTTTTTACGGGACGGATCTAGGGGAAACCTGTTTGAATTCCTTTGTTTAGTTTTTCTCTCTGGAAGTTCCATGAAGAGATCATGGTAAGCTATTGGGATCAAGAGAAAGAAACAAGAGATTAGGTGTCTTGGTGGCAAATAGTGCTGACAGCAAAGTTGCTGGTTAGTATAGGATGCTGTTATCTTGAGATAAGAGGCCTTGAAGGCACAAGCGATCAGTTACCAGTTTTATGAAAATGAAGGTGCTCATCTATTATTTTATGTTTCTAAATTTTGAGACTTGCCAGAGCAGAATCTCTCTGGTACTGATTAGCATGTTGAATCGCTTGATAAGATGTGTGCATCAGCTAAAATGAGGGGAACTCAGGAATCAAAGGGAAGGAAATTACTCTTTATATCCTGTACTTTCTTTGGAGTTCAAAACTAACTGATTTGAAAATAAGAGGAAATATCCCACATTTATGCTGCATGCATCTCTTTCACTGCTTCACGGGACAAAGGAAGAAGTCTATCTGAGCACTGTGTGCTACTAACTACTGAGGAGGAGCCTTGTGAAGGTTGAGGGCTCTGCCTTCTGGGTCACCACTCTGTTTGAAGATGGTCAGGATGAAAGGTTTCTGTTCAAGAGGAGAATATGAGAGCCATTTCTAAAATTTATTACAGTTTACCATTACTATTTAATATCCAGTTTGTGTCCTCTATAAAGTACTCATGGTAGATATTTTCTTACATGTAGGCAAGCGTGGTTCAGATAAACAAACATTAATGTCTTGACTGACTTCAAGAGCTGGACCACATAAGGGATATTAGTGTGAAGGTCAGCCTTATGAACTTCAAATACAAGCACCATCTTAAAAAGACAGCTCAGTAGTTTTAACAGTATGCTCCTGTATTCTGTCTAAACAGCAGGACTGCTATTTCAGCATATTAGGGCTGCTAAGTGAGTGCCTGCTGTGTTTTGGGTCTCTGCAACACCAGCTTTTCAGTGTATGTGGCTTCCTTCCTAACACTGCCTCAGTATACTTTCCAAAGAAGGCACACTTCCTAACAGCTAGAAGCTACCTATGAGGTGTTATTTCCTAGCCTTCCTTTTTTCCACGGGTTATTTTACATTTTTCTTCTCTTGTTCTTCTTCCAGCAGTGGAATGCACAGGCTCCCGAGAGAATTCCCCCCGGCTACAGTTCATTTACAGCTGATTTTAGAAACAGCAAGAGAAGAACACTTAAATCAGACTATGTCTGCTACCTACCTAGTTGAAAGAAAGGAGTGCATAAATCCAGATATTAAAGTAAATAGAGAAAGAAACAGCTGTTTTATGGGAACTCCAGAACCTTAAACCCCTTGTTTGTTCTGTATTTCACTTGATTATCTTAACCTGTTCTCATTTTCCCAGCAAATGGCTGCTAAGGGAAATGCAAACAGACAAAAGGGAGCAGCAAAGAGGATTTAAAAACTGCATACCATTATAATAGAGCATGAAGAGTTTAGACAGAGAAAATCACGAAATCACAGAATATGCTGCATTGGAAGTGACCCACGAGTATCATCGAGTCCAACTCCTAGCCCTGCACAGGACCATCCCCCAAGGGTCACACCAGGTGCCCAAGAGCATTGTCCAAACACTTCTTGAACTCTGTCAGGCTTGGTGCTGTGACCATTCCCTGGGGAGCCTCTTCCGGTGCCCTGCTACCCTTTGGGTGAAGAACCTTTTTCTAATACCCAAACTCAATCTCCCCGGACACAACTGTCTCTGTTTGAAACGAACACGGGCAGATGTTGTACTGTGTAACCAGTGCCTTACCTATTGGTAGCTGTAGGGTATTTTGTGAAAAGTGTGAAGCTGATATTTAGGTAACTTTTCTTCTTCTTCGCACAATAACGCGTGGGGCATCCCTAGTTTGTACCATGTTTGATTTCCATGAGAGACCAATGGCAGTGGGGGAACAAAAATGTGTGACTTGATAAATCTGGAAAGAGCTCTTTTTTCAAGTCTCCTTCAGAGAACATGTGGTCTTTGTAGCCCTTGGAATTCTGCCTGATTAGAAGAAAAAGCCAAATAATTTGACACAACAAAGCAGTGTACAACTTCAGCTTGCTAGCAGTGCCTTAGTAGCTTGCCTGTCTTTCCAGAACGTGACAAGTGCCTGAAGAAAGGCACACAACTCCTACTGTGAGAAAAAAGGAAAGAGTATTAAGTGCTGTTGGTTTCAGAGAGGGGAAAAAAAAGCCTTTGCATGGAAAATGAAAATAGAAATGCAAATCAGTTCCAAATACTTAGCATATCTGATAAACAATTGTATAAAAATAGGAAGTGGAGGCAATAAAGGCATTAGAACATTGCATAGTCACATTCACTGTCAGTGTAGCCTCACGTAGCTGAGGAGCGTGCTTGTGTACACTGCCAGACAGGAGCACATATCCTCACCAGTCAGCTGGTCCTTCCCAAGTCACATGCAAACATCAGTTCCCAAACATTTGTCTTTGTAGTCACACTAATGATTAAAATTATATCCTGGCAGCTGAAATGACATACACAGGAAAAAATACTGCTCAGCATTGCCTGAAGCACCAGAAAAAAAAGTATAATAGAGAATTAAGAAGCTAGGGGGAAAAGGGAGGAAGGAGAAGCTAGTCAAGCATATTGTATTGTTCACCGGTGTCAATCTGCTCAGATCATGTTTGAGCTGATCGTGCCTGATCTACTTAATGGCTGTTTTCTGTAAGCTGTATTTCAGCTATTCCACAGTTTATAAAAACATCTTACACTGTCACATCTGCAGAGAACTTTATATAATAATGTAACTTACAAAGAAGCCTGCAAAAGCAATGAATACCAAATCCAACAGGCCTAAGGTGGATCACAGCCTTTAAAGTGTTTTTGAAAAGACTTTTTAACAAGAGGTGCACTGCTTTATCGTGAAGGATCCCTACATCAGTGTCTGTCAACCCATCAGTCTTGAATTGGACTTGAATTTGGACAGCCTTTGTTTTCCACACTGGTGTCTTTCTGTTACAAATGCAAATTTTGGAAAATGCAGGCATCTTCCTTCTGAATACTTGTTAGTTGCAGTATTTTGCAGTGCAGTTTAAATTTCCATTTCCAAGCAAGGGCTTTGCTAGTGTTATAATTTCTGTTTAACTTGTGCAAATAAATAGATGCCGTAACAACAAACCTATGTCTTTGCAACCAGGGTCTGTCTTAGGAGAAGAAAATTCCAAAGGAAAATCTTAAAATAAGTTTTAGTAAGAGATGTTTTCTTTCCAAGGGCATGTTATTTAAGATTACAGAGCTCTTCAGCCTTCTTAAAGTCCAGTTGAACATGAGCTGATGACAGTGAATTCCCCAGGTGTGTGACAACTGCAAAATAAAAATAATTGTTAAGATCTCAGACCAGCTTCCTAATTCATTATTATTAGGTAAAATGGAATGATTTCTCTTGAGAAAATATAACACTAACTCTCCTTAACTCAGTGAGATTTCCACGGGATTATTCCCTACGTGGGAAAATATTCAGAAAATGTTAAACTTACTGTTTTTTCCCCTTTACTAAGATGTGGTTTATAACTCCCTATACCTTTAGGGCTTAATCCTTTCATCAACCAGCAAATCAAATAATGGCATTAAACATTAATAAGACAGACAAAAACATGTGGTAGTTTTTTCTTTCAAACTGCAGAACTCTAGTGAAGAAATGCTATGGCTACTCCTAGCTACACTCCCTTGATGCAGACCTTTGAGATGAAGTGTATGCTCAGACTGTTCTTTTTCCTTTTGGCTTGATAATTTGATCACTTGGCCAATCTGAACTAGGTGCTCAAGGCTGTCAAGGAGTTATGTTCTGTTGTGTCCAGTGGCTACCTAGTGTTTCCAGAAGCTCTCGGTACCCTCTGTCTTGTTTTGGACAGTGGAGCTATGGCATTTCTGCAGAAATGGCAGTTCTCTCTGTCTCAGGGAAATGAACAAAAAAAGATATCGAGCAGGTGGTGGTGTAGTCAGGCCATAGACTCAGAGGCAATAAATCAGTGTTCTGTTTTCTCTTGTCTAGTTTCGGCCTTGAAATTTTGATGAAAAATAAAACACAGGCACAGTAGTCCCGAAATGCTTCCATCACACCTGGATGCTGTTGTGAAAGGCCCTATCCTTGCTCCCTCTACCCTCTCTGTGCAAACTACTGTCTTGAATTCCCATCTAGTTTCCCTAATACCTCCCACAGCACACTAATTTTATTCTTATTGAAAGGCACTACATGATAAGACATCCTTATATCTGAATATCCTCATTTTTTACTATGTAAAGCAATACCTTTATAAAAAACTTTATTTTCAAGGGATATGACATGGTTTGAAAGGCTTTTTCTCTCTCAGAAACCTCATTCGTCCTCCTTTTTTTCTGAAAGCTTATTTATCTCACCTTAACTAAATCATGTCAATAGACAATAATTCATATTCCAGTTGCCAGTAGGGTGTTTTTTTATGTTTCACTGGTGTAGGTGAGAAGTAAGTAAATCCATATTCTTCTGCGCTGAAATTATCATTTATTACAGTCTGTTGTGTTGTATTTCATTCTCTTTATAGTCAAGCTATAAAGCCAGCATTTTTTGCTCCAAAACTTTCATATTATGTTTACACACTTCTACACACATTTTATGTCTTCTTTCCCCCCCTCAACCTAATTCCAACATGCCTAGCACATGCCCTGCCCCAATTATAACAAACCTCCAGCAAGTAGCCAGCTGATGAGCTTGCTCGCTTGATAGGTCACTCCACGACTGCTCTTTGTCAGTCCATAAGAAGAGTGCTATGAATTTCTTCTGGAAATCTTCCTATCAAAGTTGAGGAAAGGACACATATGTTGGGTGGTTTTGGAAGTCTGCAGAGAAAATACACTTCAAATAGCTACAGTGAATTTGCACACAAACTCTTTAGCTGAAAGGGCAAAAGTCACGACAAATACTTCACTGCAGAATGAAAATAGTAGCTTTTCCCGTCAGTCTGCTTTTACCAATTTCTGTCGCTGTTGAACTTTAAAACACAATTTCCAGCTGAAACCTGCAGGTTTTTTGGGGTTTTTTAATACCTAAATAACTAAAAGCACATCTTGTACTAATTTCTGATAGTAGAAGGTACTTGCTAGGAAACAATCTACAGAACTTAGGAATCGTACTTGAAGTCTAGTGAAGGATGTCTGGGTTGACTGAAGGAGCCTCTAAGCTGTCACTTAAGTTACTGCTCTTACTTAAATGCTTGTCTGATGTTAATTTTCAGCTAACACACAAAAAAAGTTAACCCAGACTTTGCCATTTTATATGGTAGTCAAAGTTGGTTTTCATCATGTCAGCCTGTGCTCTCTGTGGACATGTCGTCAAAGCAGATGGTTGTTTCTCCTCAATTCAGCAACTCCTTGCTTCCTCTCATGCCATGTTCTTTTCCATTTAAGTTTAATGCTTTCATGAGAGGTATATGAGATGGAAAGAAAACCCAGGGCACTGATTGCTAATGGCTTGCATTAGTGAATTTTGTCAAAAAATCGGGCACTTGGTATCATTTTGCAAATTGTTCTGTCTTAATAGTAGTACTTGACACACTTACTAAAAATTGAACTTTCAATTTTTCAAGTTGGAATCTAAAGAACAGCAATGCTTTCCAAGCAAGTGTACAGCTAAAGCACATTTTAAGTAAGGGGATGAGCTTTGTTTTTAATAGCACAGTCTGTCATGCCTTGGTAATGAATCCAAATGAAAACCATGCAGAAATAATATACCAAGAATGAAACAAAATTTCAGACTGTGGGGGTTTTTTTAGGTTGTGTTTTTTCCTCCTCTTTTCTCTCTCTCATCTAGCTAGCTAAGGGATTGCAAAGGCTTCTACAAATGGCAGAAGTTTATGTCGTAGCGTTTGGCAGTCAGTAAAGACCTCCACAGCTCCAGTGTATGCATGGTAGTTACTTACTGTGCAGAATCAGTTAAAAATTTCTCCATTAAGCAGCAGTTACTCTGCCAGGTAAAAATCAATACATTTATGCCTCCTCAGAGGTTCATCAGGGCTGTGGGGCTGTGGAGGTTTTTTTTTCTTTTCTTTTCATTATTTAGACATTTTTTTTCTCCTTTAGTTCTGATAGCAGCTTTTACAGTTGAAGTAATATGGCTTGTAAAGTTAAAATCAATTACAGTAGAATATCCCTTATGGATATCCCATAGAAGATCCTGCATATGCACTGCAGGTTTAATTTCAAACTCTGAAGGCTGTAGTCTGAATTCAGTACATGTAGCCATTAAGAATTAATACAAGATATAAAATCTCACTCATTGTGTTTATAAAAATGTCAGTCAAGTAGCACCTGATGCCTAGAATTGTGTTAACACAGGAAGCTCAAGCACAGTGAGATATGTTTCAGGGATGTTTATTTTGGAAACCTGGGGAGAAACGGAAAAGATCTTTGACCTTGGGACACTGGCTCCTCAATGACTGTTATGAGTGTCGGATATATATAGATTTATATATATATATATATGTCCTCTTACATAAATATATATATATATATATACACATGTGTGTGTATTTAGAAAAGTTTCTGTTTTGTTGAAGCTACCTGTACAATCAACACTGAAGGAAAAACTGATCCTGCGTTCTTATGCATGGCTTTTCTGTAATCATAGTGGCCCAAATCAATCTGAGGCTTCAAGTGTCAGGAACAACATGGAAACTGTGCCTGAGGCAAAAGCGAGTGCACTGCAAGAAACATCGGTATTGCTGCGTGAGGGATCAGTGTCAGATGGGACTCTGGGGCAGGGGACACCTGTTAGACCAGAGGAAAGAGTGTGGATGAGGCATTTTGGTTCTGCAGGACAGCTAAAGAAAGTTCCACTGCCCAAAGCAGTAGCTCATGCATTCCAGTGGTTAAGGGACATGTATGTTCAGGAATTGCAACATTAGAATTTTTGAGAGGTCTTTTGCTTCCTGAAAGTCAGAGAATCTTAAGACACCAATCTGTTTTCAGAAATACTGCAGGGTTATGCCTTCATCCTCTTTGCTTTCTTTGGACTTGCTCTTGGAGTGTAAGTTTGAGATTCTTCAAATCTGAGAGGATTTAATTGATTCTGACCAGGCTGCATAAACTAAAACCTTGGGCCAAAAAGTTCAGTAAGTTTGTGTGGTTTTTTCTTTATAAAGCTGCTTAATATATTTCATGTCATAGTTTTTTAAATATAATTTTGGCTTAATATAATGTAACTGTATTTTCTTTAAAATTACATTAATCTTACATGATTCATACCTTGTGTGGGCATAATGTGCATTACACAGCATGTTAAAAAACCTGTCATCAGGTGTTGATAAGCTTTTTGAGGGAAATGGAGAAGTGGTGAATGCACAACTCCAGCAGTTCCCGAAATTTCATCCTGGGAGTCAGCACTAATTCTTCTGTTGATACATTCCTTTTAATAAAGCAAAACTTTGTTAGCAGCATGCAATATCCACAAGCACAAAGAAATCTCAAATTGCAGTTTTTGCCCTCCACTTATATCTGGCTATTTTCACTGATAACAGTACCTTGCCAAAGTGCAGAATAATGTTTTTTAAAATGCAAAGACCAAAGTACCATGCTGCACTGGTTTAATGACAAAGGTAGTGAAATAAAGGGATGACATTTTTCTTATTTCTTCTACTTCTTTAAGAAAGGCGGTTGTTTTCCTGGAGTGGAAAAATGTCAGCCTTATCCAGTATTCCCAGAAGCATTGGTCCAGTGTATTGCATATTTGGAGAGTCAGTGCAGTTCAGGCACAACAAATTGTAAAGGTTCATCTAAAGCTATGCCATCCCAAAAGATCCTCATTTGGCACTTTTGCCCTGAGAAGTCCATGGAGGCAATAGACTCATAGAAATTTAAGGTGTTTACAAACTGTGTGCCAGCTACTACAGCACTTTCTAGAATGCTGCTTATTCCATTTGGGTAACTTTTCCATGCTTAACTCCAACAGAGTAGTCTGACGCTGCTTGCATGGCACTAACAAAAAGAGGGAGACAAACGTTTTCCTCTGCTGCTTTTCTTTGTTTATCTGGGTTTTATGCAACAACATTTTTGCTAAAACCCTGTTTGTTTTCCTCAGAAAATAACCCTATACCCAAACCCAGCTTTCCTCAGTGGTTAGCTGGACAAGACTATTTGTCTTGATTTACTCTAAAAAGGCAAGTTGCCCTCTGCAGTAAATACATATTCACATGAAGAAATTCCAGAAAGAATTTTGTTCACAGTGCTCTAGTTCTCAGGACAGGAGCACTTAGGCTTCCTTTTCATCTTCAAGAAGGATGTTATGACTGTAGCTGTCATTTTGTAAAAGAACTGGTTGCCCACCTAACTCCAAAACATGAACTGAAACATAACCCTCTGAAAAAAAGAAAATCTTGGCTTTTGTCTCCAAAAATTACAGCACTGTTTCCTAGCAATTTTCTCATCACTTGTAAAGAAGTATTAAAATGTGGTCAACAACCGAGGTATTCGATGACTTAGAAAAATGGGCCTTTTTCGGACATCCCACAAGAAAGGTGCAGTGATAAGTACACCTCTAACCAATGCCCTGAGTAAAGCTAGTGAGGATGTGGCATGATAGGTTGTAATAGTACCTCAGTATTGGAATACCAATTTTATATCTTTGGAGAATTTACATGATGGTTGTAAGTGCATATAAAAAGTGAGGCTGCAGTGTCTTGCCAGTCTTATGTTGACAAGATATTGCTAAAGGAACTTTGATACAGACTCCTTCATCATCCTGCCATGCAGACAAACTTTTCCTCTGTGACTGAATATGATGGAATAGGTTTTTTATTTTTTTTGTAAGATGGCAGACAAAAAGTTCCAGAATCAGAGAAAAGCCTTCCAGCCTGATGTTTAGGTTCTAGTTATGTAATGAATGTGTAATTATTTATAATATCTGGAACAGTTTCAACAGCAGAGAGTGAGAGTCTTAAAAAAAATAATCAAATAGACTTAATCCAAAATGCCTGTTATTGTAGCAGTTATGATAATTATCAAAGGAAATACAACATGTAGGGTTGAATTCTTCCACAGGCCAGATAGAGATGGGAATGAAACCAGCATCTCTCAAATCTGGGGTAATTGCAGTGAGCACTGAATTTTATAATTATTGAATGGTGGTAGTATCACATCATTCATGGTAAATCCATCCTTCACAATCATCTGTTATGTATAAAAACTGCACTGGAATTTAAAAAGAGCTTCTGGATGACCAACATAATCATGTGTTTTTCCTGCAAATATTGGATTTATTAGGGAATGTGCAGCTCTCATTCCAGTACTGTAGGAGTTTGATTTCCTAATCAATTAATTAGTACCTGGTGGGTACTAATCATGTTGTGTATAAATGCTTGTCTATATAAATAAGGGTACTTTTTACAGTGAAATACACCACTTTCAAATATTTATGTCTTTATTACATAAATGACTTTATGTGAAATCAAAATGCTTTCCATTTGATGGAGACTCACAGAAATGTAAAATCATCACAATTAATTCCCTTTGAGGCTTTGACACTAAGTTTCTTTTTTGTATGAAAGTCATAGTTCTTTCAATGATACTATATAGTATAAATTGGCTTTCCATGAGGACTTTACTAGTCATAAAGAATCTAATAGAATTCAAAATCTGATTTTATATAAGCTCTGGTCAGACAAAGTCAGCAATTTTGCATGACAAAATCCTACTACATTAAATGAAGAAGCTGACAAGGATGATGATGATGATTATCTGTGTTGCATCAATCAGTGCTGTTTTACTTTCCTCAAGCTGTAGTCAGCTTTTTGCTTTTTGGCAAACTTTATGTGTACTTCTATTTTCATTTTGTGTACGTGCTAAGAATGGATGAAGAAAGGCAAGTTGACTTTCATCTCTATAATTAACACTTGCATGAAGCATAAAACGTGAAAATTAGAAATGAGGATGTAACTGAGGGGGGAAGCTGAACCTGCCTGATCTTTTCTAGTTTGAAACTGCTTGACAGATCAGCCCTTTGAGATTCAAGTTCTATTTAGTGAAATGTCAGTCGGAAGCTGCTGAGTGGGAGGGACGTCGTCACTCAATCCTCAGAGACAGCTAATCATATCGTGGTGAGGAGGAAGAGCTATTTAATTCCTGCAGGCTTCAGTTTTCGGAGAGCCTTGTGAATTACTTTTTGTAAATATATTCTGCTAGAGGTAAGTGGGGTGTAAGTACACGATCTCAAACAAAACCTTCCAAACCAAGCTCTCCAGCAGCCATTCTCAAGCTAAAAGCCCCAGTATTTACTCCTCATTTCTACCTACCAGCGTCTTTTTCACACCAAGGAAAAGAGGCAAATAGCCTCAGTTAAGCTAGGTAGGGGGAAAAAAATGGGGTTTGATGTCATTGATGTGTTTCAGTGTTTGCCTTTGTTGTTGCCCAGAGTATAGCGTAAAACTGTGCTGGATTTGGAGATTCACTACTAGATTTACTTTTGTATAGGGAGAGCAATAATAATTTTGTAGCATTCAAGTTATAAATAACATAAGACTGAGCAAGGTAAGCAGTCCAGGGTTGAGTTATCTGAGATAACAATGTCCAAGCTTTAAAAAAGAGTTCTTAATTATATAAGAACTTGGGAGATGCAATGAAACTTTCAAGTACATTGCTGCCAAAGAATAGAAGTCATAACTCCATCTGAGGTTCTAGGCATCCCAGTGCAAACTTGGGAAAGTAAGAAGCAGTTTAAACACAGTGTTTCCAATCTCCTAGGCTGAGTAAACCCTTACTGTGTTTCAGCATGTGGCCTAGATGTTGTGTACTTTTTCTTCCTCCTGTTGGAGACTGCTGCGGCTGATGCCACAGGTTCTTGGGCAGCCTGTAGCAGATACTTGCTACAGAGACCGGGTGCTGCTTACCCAGCTTGGGACAGGAGCTCTGACAGCCTCCAAAAGAGTCACTACACGTAAACATCTGTCAGTAATGTTGTCTTTCTCTGGGACTATGGAGTCCATCTCTTTCCGTTTGGTGCTCATGGCTCAGGTACCGTGGTGGTATGGGAAGATGAGTGGGGAGTGGTAGACATGTGAAGCAGTAGAATTTTGCTGGTAAACCCGTAAGCACTTTTAGGACTAGACAGACTTTTCTGAAAATCATACTCTTTTCCTTCAGGATCTCATTTCTGGTTATGTAGTTCTTTAAGCTTTCCAGTCCTGGTAGGGATCTTGACAGGGTTCCTGTTTTAAGAACTGGAATACGCAGTAAGAAACCAAGTACAGAACAGTAGTAAAGAAAGATGAAAACGATTAGGAAAAAAAGGAAACTGATTTCTTTTAAGAAAACATGAAATCTGTAGAACTGACTTTAAATAGAATTTGAGATAGGTGGATAAATAGTTTTGGCTATATCTAGAGCTGAACAAGAGAACAGTATAGACACACCTGCAGAGGCTAGAGCTAAGCCAAATGTCACACTGTGCTGTAGCTGGTCTGAGGGTGAGCTCTGCTATCCCTGCAAAGCTTTGCCCTTGGAAATATAAAACCCCACAGTTAGTTAAGTTCCTCTGTCCTCTATTTCCACCCCTACCATATTTGCTTTACAGCAGCGGACTGGCCAGAGGGGACTGTGGTTTTACTTACGATATGATTATGGTGCCTCTGGAGAGTAATAAATAGAAAATATTTAATTGGCATGCTGTATATTGATTAAAGGTTACCTAAATGAAGCATGCTTATCTTTGCAAAGGCAATATAGTAACAAAAATGGTGTGTAGTCTTGATCAATGTAGCTTAAGGCTTTTTTTTCTATTATCTCTGAGTGCATTGCTTTCACTGTCCATGTGATGGTTAGGGTTGTAATACAGTCATTTAGAATGATTTATTAGATTAGAAAGCCAACAATTGTGATAAATTAATAAAAATATTTTTATTTTTTACTGTAGACATGTATTGTACATATACCTTGATTAAGGTATATGTCAATTTCTAATTGAAGTGTAGGAAGTAGAATAAATTTGTGGGGGCTAAGATAAGTCCCTTGATAAGAAGTACAGGGAACAGATGACGAAAAATGTTGTACATCGGTAATAAGTGATTATGAATCTCCCACACATCTTTGAGCACAAAGAAACAAGCAAACAACTTAATATCATAAACAAACGAGTACACTTTAAAGTTCAAAACTTCAAATTATTTTTACTGCCATTTAGCTTTACTTTTAATGTAATTAGTATCAACCAGACAAAATTTAATGTGAATGTGTGAGCGTGTATGAATCCAGCCAGACACATAGGAAAGCACAGATAATATATTTAATGCTTGAGCACGGTTAGCAGAACGATGTCATCGCACAGAGAGATGTTAGCACTGTATAATTACCTTATGACAAACACATATATTGGGATTATAAAGAATATTCAATCAAAGAACTATGCCATTCTGCACAGTATATAATTTTAAATAGAAGCATTCCAGCTGTTGCCAGTGCTGCTGTTAAGTTTGTATCTAAGCACCCTCCCAGAACTAGAAAGTCTGATTTAATGCAGCTCCTCTGGTCTGAATTTTTAAGAGTCCAAGTTCTAATCCCTAGCGCAATCCCGGTGCAAGACCAACTCCTTACAAGTGTCAAAGCACCTAAAAATTTAAGATTCACCCACCCTGTAATGTTTCCAAAACAACTTTCCCATCATTTTCCCTTTTGTAGTGTCAAAATAACTTTTAAAAGGGTCTATTATTGATTATGTCTGATGAATAAAGCAAACAAAAAAAGCCTGTATGAGCAAAAAATAGGGATGATGTAATTCCTGGGAAATTACTTTCTCTTTCATTATCCTTCCAAAAACTGAGGGTTTAGAACTCTGGGTTCAGAGACATGGACAGAGACTAACACAGTGGTGAAAACATTCATCAGGTGCGTTTGATGAAAGGTCAAGGTTAATCTTCAGTGCTACATTTGTCTGTGTGAAATGAAAGACTGTCAAAGCTAAGACTCTCCAACAGCTTCACAGCCAACTGAAGGAGAGAATGAAATCCAGGCACCTTACCTGCTTTGTTCATAAATCTTGTTCTCCACCACCTACATCCCTGAATGATGGACTATTATGAACTACATTGGAGGAAGAAATACAGATATCTTCCTACTTGTCTCAAAGCTGGCACAAATCAGTCTATATATGTGTGACAGAAGGTGTGTATACATACAAAGTTATGTGTAAATTCGATTTGGTGCCAAAATTTTTGCTAATAAAAAGTCAGAAATTTCCAGCCTGCCCTGAATGACTTTCTGTCAAGCACCAGACTAATGTAAAAGGAATGGTATGTACAGCTGGGACTTCTGGATTTTAGTTTGCCTTTGCCTTTAACATTTAGCTAATGCCAATTAGTGTTCCATAGTTAATAGGAAAGAATCTGTGTTTAGAGGCTTGTAAGTCTTTTCTTTCTCAGCTCATTAAGAGTGATGCAGTAAATAAGATCTAGTACTTTTCACGATGTTTTCCAGCAGAATTAGGAATCTAAAAACTACAATTTCTGTTTTTTTGAAAGACTAAAAATGAAATATATATAAAACCAATTGAGAATTATGAGAAACAAAGAAAAGGCCTGATGACTTAGTATATTTATACAATATTTGTTGTATAAATATTTATACAAAGGGAGAGGAAAATGTCCCAACATTTAAAAATGTTAGGGATTCCTGGCAGCTCACCCTTCCAACCACTGTTTATATCAGAAGAATGCTTGGCCCATCTAAATAGAAAAAGACTGCTCTCATGAGTGGGTTTGAAAAAAGCAAAAAGCAGAAAAGTTGTCCTTCAGTTCTCAGCCCTCATCTAAGTCGACAAAAGAGATTTTGTAGAGAACACCAAAAGATTTAAAGAAGAATTGGTGGCTCATCAGTATTGTTCAGCACAAAGCTGCAAATCAGCCTGTTCCTGAAGAGCAGATGGGCTATATTAAATAGGCTTATAGTTCTGTGCCGCCAGATTCACATAACTGAGCTCTGAAAACAAATCCCCTGGTATTTGATGAAATCCCTAAAGAAGGGCCATGAGGATACCCTCCCTACCTTGCTTTCCTGCCTTCACATTACTTTTTGATGACCAGACCCTGAAAAACGCTGAACTAGGGTCTAACATTTTAAAACAGCCTTTGCATACTGCAGTTCATTAAACTTAATCTGGTGGTATCTGCTGTCAGGAATTCAGGTCAGGTTCCATGACTCTGAGGACAAACAGCAAGTAGCCTCTCTGAAAGTACTGCTGCTTTAGTTTTGACAATCACATACTTGGAAAAAAACAAGAAATGGGTAAACTGTGAAGCCTGAAATTTCCTGCAGAAAAGAAAGCGTCTCCAGAAAATTGCAAGGACATTAGAAAAACAGTTCATTTCAGGAGAGTTCTTCAAGTGAAATTGAGGCCAACTCCAACCACCACCTCTTATGGCCAACTTTAACCACCTATAATCTGGCTCTTTCTGTTGCCTATGGGATGGAAGGAGAGAGACGGAGGGAAGGAGGGAGGGAGAGAGAAATCTGAAAAGCAGTTCTTTTAAGAGCAGGAGGTTAATGTCTACCCACTCTGAGCAACATTATATCCTCCCTAAAAGTAAGGAAAACTTCAGGGTGCCTTCAGCCAAGTCAAGACTCTTGTAAGTTTCTTGTGGAGTTTGACGTCTTTAGTTTCCGCATGCATTTAACTCCTCTGAGAATAGTACATGAATGAAAGGTTGCCTACTTATGAAGTTCATTTCAAGTGAAAATTGGAATTTTTACAGAATAAAATGAAAAATTAGTGAATTTAATTTAATTTGTTCTATTTCCAAATTTATCACCTTAAATTTTTGCTGTTTTTCTTGGAAAATTTTTTCTCTCCTACAACCAGTTATATAATTACATTTATAAACTTCTTAAAGAGCATTGCGATTCACCTTAGTTGATCAAAAATATTTGTTCTCTATTTGATTTTATTAATTCACAAGTCGAAAATGTGTTATGTTTTGTGTGCATAAACAGAGACAATGTTCTACATTGCCAATACATTGAGACATAAACATGAATTGTATTATATGCTGCCCCAATTAATGGATAAATGCCTCTTCCACAGAACCTTTACTAATTGCCAAAGATGAGAAGAAAATATGCTATTAAAAAAATTAGTGAGGTGGAACTCAGATTTCAGATAGCTTATCAGAATAAGATCATTTTTTAAATGCTTCACTTTTGTTATGTACCTTTTGGTTGTCTGATTGAACAGCAGATATTTTCAAAATTTGTTTAAATATTACAAAACTAGAGTTTCTAAATGCAATGCATTTAAATATTTCAGCACAATTTCAACTAATTTACCATTACACTGCTAGAGATTGCTTTCTCCTTTTGACCAAGTACACATATTGATTTCAGATTATTTAGTTACGGATTCTCTCTGTCACCTGGAAGAGGGGGGAAAACAGGACCACTGAAGGTGGTTTTGTTTGGTTTGTTTTTTTGCTGCCACTTACAATCATTGCCAAGAGCAGTCCCTGCTGCCTGTAACAGCTGATACTTCACATGTCAAAAATTTACCAAGTCCCCAGCCTTCAGCTGAGTGTCCATTCCAGTGCTCATCTGAGCCTGCCACCGTGTTTGCGCTGCACAAATCTATTTACTCAGGGGAAATGGTTTCTGAACATAGCAGTACTGGTCCAGAAGGGAGATGTTTGTTTGCATTTATTGTGTTTTGGTATTTACTGTAAATGCAGAATGTTTATGTGACTGTGTTATCATTTAAAATAGGTAAACATGCTGCTATAAAACTGCCTGGTGTTGATGCACACCTCTATGTGGACACTTGTTATTTTTCCCATGTAGCGGCATGTGTGCAGGCATGCATGCAGGATGCATATTTTTAATATGCGTATTATGTATAAATATGTATATTTATACATATATATGTACATACATAACAGCTGTGCTCCTCTATTTTAACTCTAGCAGCCTTTGCCTCTCTCTTTTTACCATTTTGCTTTCCAGCAAATGTTCTTGGTTTGGTTATCTGGCGCCAGATTAGGTTTCTGTTAATAATTTAGTGAAGCCAAGTAAGGAAGGAGACAAGTGTAACTCTGAGAAGCACTGAGCATCTTCTTGTAAATTCATATCCCAATTCCTTTTCTCAGTAGAAGCTCTATTGTACTTCAGCAACATCAAAACCTTCTTTAATGCCTTCTTTTACCTCATGGTTGGGGTGAAAAACCTGCGAAAGAATGTTTGTTCACAGGCTCAAATTATTTTTGAGCATTTCTCGGGAAATCTTACTGAACTTAAATGTGTGTCATTTCAAATTTTTTTTCTGAGAGTTTTAAGCACTCCCCTAAAATTGTTAGGTACTGTGGGTGATGGAGTCCTATAACAGCATTGTCTGCAGTGGAGTTCCTGTGAGGATCAATGTGGTATGCATGTTGCTTTTTTTTTCTGTGTCTTTAAATACTGTTACCCTTTACTGATTTCATTGGTATTGAATGATTGCTAGGTTTGGACTCTCTATTTTCTTGATAAAATAAATACTGGAAGTTCATGAGGGATTGTTTTTATTCCTTTCGTATCATTGAGAAATGGTATGAAAGTAGTTCAGAAGGACAGCTGGCCTGATAGCCAGACGATGTAAAGGAAACAATAAAATTGTCAGACTGGGGAATGCACAAGGATACACTTGTATGTCACACATACAGCCTGTGTGGCAAACTTCTCTATGGGCAATACAGAATCTTATCTTCTGTGGACAGCAGAGGTACATCCTCCAAATGTTAGCCTAGAAATCTTTTCCAGTTGCTAAGTGTAGTTTAAAGCTGCAAGGCTTAAAGTCTTTCACGAGCATGCAGCCTATGTGAGTTTCTATTCTTGCACCCCACAAACTTGTCAGTGCATTTCTTAGTTTTCTCTGCTTACTTGTTAAATAATGAATCCATCCCCAACCTAGTCACATGTGGGTTTTTTTCCTTTTCCTTTTGAAGAATATCTCCCTTACTCATTTTCAGATTCTGAGCGCGTGTGTCCTTCACTGCTCTCTTGTCTGGGGTTATTGATTTATATGGAGACAGTTTGCATCCACAGCATCAGAAGTTAAAGTATGTTATGAAAATGAGCATCAGCCACTTCTTCCCTTAAAAGGGTATGCAAGACCTCGATGTTCACCAACAGAAGACTATAGCATGCTCTGATGACTTGGGCAGACAAAGTGAATGAACATTTACGAGCCTTTTGTCACAGGAAACCCTCAATGTCCTGGCATAGGAAGCCATCAAGTTCAAAATTAATCGAGTCAGTCACTGAAGACAGAAAAAAAGAGAACAATTTGTCTAGAAAAAAGAAAGAGGGATTTAGCTTTATTTTTTATTATAATTTAAAAAAAAAAGGTGTGTATGTTTTGTTCAGGCTTCCTTTCTTAGAAGTTACCTTTTCCTTTATTTTGCTGGCACCTCATGAGGCTGTAAATGTGATGTATTGGAGCTGACCTAGAATATAATCTGCTATTGAGTTGTGTGTTTATCCAGTCCAGGTAATTATATTCTTAAACATTTCTGACAAAACATTTCTGAATTGCAAATAAAACCAAATGACAAACAGATATGTAGGAATAGCCTATCGTAAAAATCCAATCTGTATTCCTAAATCTCAGGGGTTTCAGCTGTTCAACCCTAATGCAAGAACACTAAAGTCTGTTAGACATGAGCAGCAAGTAATATGATACAGAAAATGAGAAAAATATGTAGAAATGGCTCGTATTGTTCTGGATCAGGGCGCAATTCACATTGCTTGGTAACAGATAAGTTATGCATCTGCTACTACATGACATAAGTTATCAAGCAGACACTGTAATTTGCTGTTGGGTTTTATTGACAAGAATATAGGGGAGTTATTCCGTGTTAAAGATTTGACTACATAATTCCCTTAAGGTTTATGTGCACACGTATTTTTGAATGAATACAGAATCACGGACTGAGTAAGGTTGGAATGGACTACAGTAGGTCATCTGGTCCAACCTCTCCACTCAAGAGGGGCCATCCTTGCGAACACTGTACAGGATTGTGTCCCGATGGTTCTGGAATATCTCCAGTGAGGGAGAATCCACACCCTCTCTGAGGAATCTGCTCCAGAGCGTAACCACACACCCAGTAAAGTTCTTCTTCATATTCAGGTAGAACTTCATGTGCATCAGTTTCTGCCCGTTGCCTCTTGTCCAATTGCCCAGCACCACTGAGCAGAGCCTTGCCCCATCTTCTTGGCACCTTCCTTTCAGTTACTGATAGACATTGATGAGGTTCCTTCCCAGATGTCTCTCCTTGAGGCTGAACAGACCTAACTTCCTCAGCTTTTCCTCGTAAGAGGGATGCTCCAGCCTCTTAATCATCTTTGTTGCCCTCCACTGGAGCCACTGCAGGAGCTCCATATATCTCTTGTAGTGAGGAGCCCAGAACTGGACACAGCCCTCCAGAAGCGGCCTCAGTAGGGAAGAGTAGAGGGACAGGATCACCTCCGTCAACCTTCTGGTGATGCTCTTCTTAATGCACGGCTGCAGAGATGCTTACATACTGTTATTCTTAAGAAATTTGGCAGTTTATAGTTAAGAAAATTACCTTTTATGATCCCTACTGTATTGCTAAAGCTGATGGCTAAAATTTCTATCACAGGATCAAATGTTCAGGTGCAAATCAGTTGAGAAGCGTTCAAATAGGGAGCTTGAAAAATCTTTGATTTTTTTGAGTGATATTTTCCAAGACTAAGAAGTAAAATGTTTGAAAACTAAGCACAAAACATTTTGAGAGAAGTACAGTTAATTTGCTGAGGGTTCAGCTTTGCATATTAGGAATTAAGGGAAAGAATTCAGAACAGATGATGAAACATTTCAATCTCCATCCTAATATATTAATGCTTTCTCTTGAGTTTATTCCAGATAGCATATTGGAAAGAGGTTGTGCATTCAAAACACCCGCAATACTGTATGTGTACAGAGAACATCTTAATTTTGGGTCCTGTTCTCAAGACATAATCTGTTGTCTGAAGACATCCATTAAAATGTCCGCATTCTCTGGTTTTATACATATATGGACAGAGGCACAACGTACAAAGAGAGTATGGAGTGAGAAATCTATTTTGAATGAAGACAATGTAAAAATTTATTGTGTTAAGAATACACAGGTATTCACACAATTTGAAAAAATACAGTAATATTCTCTTCTACTTATGTAGAAAATACAAGTATTAATAATTTCAAATTTTAGAAAAGTGAAGTATTAATAATTTCAAATTTTAGAAAATATATGATGAAATGGCTTTGGGTTTGTTTGGTTTGGTTTTTTTCCCCAAAAGTGATTATAACCGAACAGAGGGTATCTGGTCCTTGGTACTTGCAATTTGACTGCATGTAGAGGAACAGCTGAAGGCAACAAACCCTTGTTGTAGTGACAAGGAGAAAGTTTAACGAATAGAACTCCAAAACACCACATGTGGCTTTAGGTACAGGGGATGTCTAGGCCTTGGCACAGTGATGCCTCAGAGTTAAATGGTGGCTGCATGACTCTGAATCTAATATTGCCATTTAGGTACAAAATGTTCCAAGCACTGAAGTCAGAAAGTGTCTATATTTCTTCAGTACGTAGAAGGATGGACAGAATGGATGTGTCTAACACATGTATTCCACATTGCATTCAAGGATGTGGTAATTACAAGCATGCATGGTGCCTGTGTAAAAGTGCAAATGAAATATTTCATAAATAAAAACATACTTTCATTAGTACATTTTAAAACTTGCTTTTGTGTTGTGAAATCTATCTGCTTTCAAGCCTTTCTAGTAATGGTTAAAGTTTTCCACAGTTCCCAGAGAAAAATAGTATTTTCTACAAGATTTAAAGTGCTTATTGAGGGCAAGATTTCATTAATGACTAAGTAAATAAGAAACAATTACATAGTCAACTTCTCACTTTTGTATGACAAATTTGAAAAGTTGTCCAACAGCATGTGAGCCAAGGGCATGAAAAAGTACTTTAGTGTATGCTGTGATCTGTAATATTTTGTAGGGGGTATTTATATACAGAATTCAATGTTCTACTTAAATGTTTTACTTGTCAATTCACAAGTGTTTTTTTCTTTTCTGTCATGCTCTAAGGAGTTATAAGCCAATATTAATTTACCGTAAAATATTGCCCCAGTTTGGTATTTGCTGGCACCCCCTCTTATTATTTGTCTCATTGCTAATGAGGTAACCATGTAAAAACAAGGCCTTACCTAGGTAGATCTTTATCTCCTCACTCACAGCTGTCTCCTACACAGGTTCCCCAGTCACTGCTAGTAATTAAAACAACTAATACATAAAAAGAAGCAAAACAGAAGCAGTGTAGTAGGTGGGATTTTACCGCAGTGTGCAGAATCTGTTGCTCAGACCTGCAGGCAACAGAAAACCTTTATGTGTCTCAGTGAAAGAGTGAATACTGTGTTGTTTCTTAGTCTGTATAATGTGAGCTGTAATAGCAGTCTCTCCAATCCACCTAGGACCTGAACAGGAGTATTTTTTTTTTGCAAGGGCAGAATAAGTATCCATATGTACTTTTTCTTAAGCTTGTAGTAAAATCTTTTAACTAGCCCTTATTAATCTACTGAAGTAGAACTTGCCTGTCATGTTTATCTGCAAAGTGTAGAAGAAGAAATGTGACCTTAAATGCTGTTGAAATCTCAGTATTTAAATCTTTACTTTGACTTGCAAAAGAAGCTTTTTTTTGCTCACACATCCAGTCTGTGGCGGTTGCTGTGCGTGGGTGGGCCCTGGAACCAGCAAGGCAAACTTCTTCCTTTCTTTCCTTTCTTTCCTTTCCTTCCTTTCATTCACCTACACCTGTCTGAGAGGGTTCAGAGTAGGGCCACAGAAATTATCAGAGCGATGGGACATCTCTCCTATGAGGAAAGGCTGAGAGAGTTGGGATTGCTCAGCCTGGAAAAGAGAAGGCTCTGGGGAGATTTTATAGAACCCCTCAGTATCTAAAGGGCGCCTATAAGAAAGTCTGGGAGAGATCTTTTAATAGGGCCCGTTGTGAGAGGAGAAGGGGCAATGGTTATAAACCAACAGGAAAGAGTGTAGGTTCAGACTAGATAAAAGGAAGATTTTTCTTTCAATGAGGATAGCGAAACACTGGAACAAGTTACCCACAGAGGTGGCAGATGCCACACCCATGGGGCTGTTCTAAGACAGGCAGAATGGGGCTCTGAGACACCTGATCTAGTGGGAGGTGTCCCTGCTGATCGTCCTTTCCAAGCCAAACTGATACTATGAAATTTTTTTTGGAGTAGAGTGCCATCTTAGCTAGCTTAGAGAAACAGGTGTTAATTATCATTAAGAAAATTCCTCAAATGAAAAAATAAGTCTGCATGTTTCGAAGGTCCGATGTTACTCAGTCTTCCTGCCCTGAGAGCTTGTAAGGAGCCAGGGTGTGTTCCTATTCCATACATACCCCTTTCTCTCTCAGTCAACAGGGCCAAAATTCTCACCCTTCACTCACACCTTAAAAAAAGTAAATAAAAGCACAGCAATGCTTTAAAAAAATAAGCACACAAATACTAAGTTAAAGGGAAAAATACTGTAAAGCAAAAGAAAAAACTGTCCCTTTGGAGTGCTAATATGGTTTGCATTCAAAGAGGAAGTCATTTTTGATTAACAAGGAGGTAATGTTTCCCCACAAGGGTGGGTCGTAGATGATGAATAAATAATGCAATCAAATATTAAATTAGCTTTATTTAAAAAACTGATTTGCATGTTAAAAGCTTATTGATGTACTATTTTGTTTACTGTTATTGTTCTGAGGCAATTTTGTAACAAACAGAGACAGGGAGAGGTAATAGCATTCAGTCCTTCAACACAAATGCATTTATATTGATTATTTCTTTTTCTAACAAATTTGTGAGCTTTTCCACCTCTCTGCATCAGAATTTCTTTGGGAACATTTTTTTCTTATTATAACTGAATGTTTATGAGCGGACGGCATAAAAGAAATTTTTGTTCTCCATTTCTCTTTATTGCTTTGTATCACACCAAAGAGAAGTAATAACATCCAGTTTCCTGACAGAGTTAGGTCAGGAGGGAAGGGTCACGCCATGCCAAAGGGGAGGAGTGGCCAGAGGACACGGGCTGCACTTACCTTGTCCAGCACAGTGCTCCCCTGGGATTTGGATTAATTACAGTAGCCCATTGATGGGGCCAAGGCTGGGGCAAAGGATCAGTGAGATATAAATGGCCCTGCTCTCTGCTGCAGACAGTATTTAGCCTTGAGGCTTTCCACGGAGAGAATGGGAATTCAGTGTATTTTGGTAATACGGTTAGCCCTAGTTTTCCCTAATCTCCTGTGAAACTGATTCTGTAACAAGTTTCCAGGAGAAAAGGGAAAAGGGTTCTTGTACTTCTATTTTTCTTTTCATTGTGCAGCATGGTAGTGTTGCGGGATCCTTCTGTGATTTAACTGTAACACTTCCAACTGTACTTCAGAATTGCATAACTTCATGTAGTGTCTCCTGAGGACTGTATTTCATGATCCTATGTGCCACCAGGAAGGCTTTATTAATAAAACTTTGAGAAGATATAAAATGATTGTTCTCCAAAGGAGCTCATTGCTTCTGATTAACATTGAATATATTTGATGGAAGTGTTTCTCTGGCTGACTTGTGTAGTAAATTAAAGGCTGAGGTTGCAGGCCCAACAATAATTGAATTTATTTACTAGCTTGTGTTTCTGTTTATGAAGGTGAGTTGATGGGTTTCCATTACAACCTGTTTGTGTAGCAATATAGCACACCTGCTTTGCAGAAGACAGTATCATAAAGCACTCACTTGAATTGTCTTGTCATTCCTTGCAGAGGTCACTGTATCCTGTGCTGTATAAATATAAATAAAAGAGCCAGAGTGTATAATAAATCTGTTTTAAATACAACAATTAACTCTGGTAGTCATGATAGATATGTTACAGATCAGGATACAACCCAAATTTTTGTGGAAAAGTTGAAAAATTTTAAATGATTAATAAACTGGTAAATCTGAAGCTGGCAGATGTAATAAATGTATCTCACTATTTAGAGATATTTAAAGTCCTTCATGCTCACAGAAAGTCAGACATACACTGTACTTCAGACATCAGTGAAACCTTCGATATTATACTGTGCAGTGGGAAACTGGAAGAGATTGAACATTTTAAAATGGGAGGCTTTGTAACTGTAATGTAACTCTTACAAGAAATAAAATGCCAAGCAGTGGAAGAAATTTGTGGAATGATACTTCTAAAATGGAAATATTTGATGCGATTTCCTTGGAATTTTTGCCAAAGTGATGGTGACGTGCAACAGCTGAAAAATAACAGGACAGATAGGGTTCTGAAGGTATTGGTGAAAATACTCAGTCCCATTAGGTGAATCTGAGTAGACAAGGAAAACATGTTTGATTTTCTTTTAAGTGATTTTTGTGATGCCCTTATTTCAAACAGGAGGATTTCCACCTTGCAAATAAGACATCAACACTGCCTGATTTTTCATGGCCAAAGTCATTGCTAATGACAGCTGTGAGGTGGATGTACATTTTCTCATCCTTGCATATTCTTCAAGCTGACTCTGAAGAATCCGTGCTTATCTCTGGCTTGGCACTAAAAATGTAAGCTCCAGGAAAAGAACAGTGATTCCATTTCAGGGTGCTGAAAAAAAGACAGAAAAGTCATACCTCTGAGGGTAAAAGTCCCATGCATGGGGCTGAGAGCCAGCAGATTACTCCGTTTGTGGCTGAAACATTGCTAAAGACTATTTTCCTCCTGCAAAAATCAAGTGTCGGCAGGTGACAGAACCTGCGAGCTGACTTACCAGAGCAAAGGGAGGGAAAAACATTGTGAAAACTCAACCAGAGCAAAGAGGTCCTGAGAAGCACAAGCTGGGAATACTCCTGGGACTTCAGTATTTTATAGTATGGGGAAATGTCCATTAATAGCTTTGGGATCTGATTCAGACTGTACTTTACAACAGGTATTTTGCAATGTGAGGTTGGTGTACCTGCAGTGATAACAGCTGCAGCTAATGAACACCTCTATGACAGGCCTATTGCCATGGAAACAAGAAGGGTTGCAGACTACTTGATTTATAGAAATTACAGCTTCAATAAAGCATTTCTTGCTCTTTTGAGTTCTGATTTAATTAGAAAGAAGAGTGATCTGTACAGTGTAGATGGTATCTCCAGCAGTTATTGGAGCTGTATATTAACAAAGCTGCTGGCTTGCTCCATCTTAAATTCTCTGTGTTTTGACTGCTAAGCAGATCCTAGTCTACCTGTCTAATCTGCTGGAATTGTTACTCTAAGGGTAACCCAAATCTCATAGTATGATCTATGATTATATAATCTCTGCGTGGAAGCATGGCCACCATTCTGTTAGAAGGAATCTAGAAAAGAAACTACCTCAAACTGCGGCTGGTCCTAATTTGCATTTGGCCATTAAAATGAGCATGTCTATAAGGTGATTTTTCTCAAACTAACTTCCTTTCAGAAAGTTTGGTTAGTTTTTTATATATTTAAGGCTATACTGGAAACAGAGTGTTGGATGTTCTATGTCTCTTTGAATGAATTTCTCAACCCTAATAAGTATATTTGATGAGTATGTGTTGTTGTACCTTGCCCCTGTTTCTTAGAGATACAAAAGCTGATGAGGTCAGAAATACTGGCTGAGAAAGTATCTAAAAATAAGTGAAACCCCTTGTAGCACAAGTTCTGTCTGATGGCACTAACATGTGTTGCACAAATTCATATAAGCCCAAGTGCCAACAGTTTGCTGCAGAAGTCAAGAGGGGTAGTGCAAAACAAGAAATGTTTATACACATAGAGAGGAAAGATATATACATACATATGGAAATAAAACAGAGTTGTAAATGGTGATATCTAATTTGAAAAAAATTGTTTATCTCAATGCAAGATGCATAGCTCAATTTTAGAAATAATTTTAATAGAAAAATGAAATAATTTAGACCCTAGATTCTGACTTCTCTCTGTACAAGACTCTGCTTAGAAGGATAAACATTTTAGAAGTTCCCTAATATTCAAGCTGCTACGTTTTGAGATTCACTAAGTGCTGCCGTTCCCTCCTTTCTCCCTCACTTGATATGTTGTGAATGTTTTAATGCAGAAATAGCCATTAAAGAGACCCTATGTAATACATGCTCCTGCTAACACATCAGAAAAAACCAAATCTCCTTTCAAGTGCTGTCAGTAAAGAAGTTTAGAATAAATCTAAGGATCAACTGTTGTAAGTTTTGAAAGGAACAATTCCTGCCATAGGCTGACGTGCGAGACCATTACAAATAACTGAGAAAACATATTCTTATTAAGTGTTTACACCCTCTTTGTCCAAAATAACTGTTGACTTGTACAATTAATCATGTATACTCTGAAGCCCAGATCAACCATCTTCATGCCATATGTACACAATATAGCTATGTTTCTATAGGGCTTACGAAGTAGCCTAATGTACAGCATGTATATAAATATGCCCCAGGAGTTATTCATCTCAAGGGTATACTATACATCTATTTCCTTTTTTTAGTGCAAACTGGAAAAGTGAAAATTAATATTCATGATAGGACAAGCAATATAACTGCATTTTTAAATTTCTCAGCTGCCAGTGAACTCTTACTACTTGGTCTGATGCTTTTGTAACGTGCACAGCAAACTGAGGGCATCTATGCTGCTTAAGTGGCCTTTACAGCCCAGTTAGAAAGACTGTCATGTTTAGTCACTTCCCTTTACAGTTATACCAGTGGAAAGAGTGATGGTGACTGTGGCCAGAACAGATGAGCAGAAATGCTCAGGTATGTCTTCTACCTTGGAACAGTTCTGCTGACATTCCTGGTGTTCAGGTTAAATGGCAGAGGGAGGATTCATCTGAAAGGCTTTGCATATGGAAGTGTAGCTGTCTTGACATGAGGATCCCACCTGTCCAGAGAGAAGTTTTGCTCAGGTGGCCCACAGCATGGCTGAAGTAATGCTATTCCAGCAGTCTGAAGGCAGTGGAAGGTCCAGGTGAATAGATTGATGGTATCTTGTTTCAGAACAGACACTGACCCAGTAAATAGTTTTTTTCCTGGCAATACAGCAGATTTCAAAGTTTCTCTTCTCCTGGTTTGGAGCAAGTTTATGTTTAATTAGCTTAGTTTTTCTAAGCCTGACCATAGAAGTACATGTTTGACAAAAGAAGTACATGTTTGTCCTTTCCTTCCTTCTGGCTGGTATTTTTTCAGGAATGTCATCAAGTTTTCATCTTCATTCTGGATTTGTGGGTAAAATATACTCGAATTTGGGATATTAATTAAATTTATTACAAACAAAATCAGAGCAGGATAATGAGAAGTAAAATAAGACATTAAAAACACCTTTCCCCACCCCTCCCTCCTTCCCAGCTCTACCTCCTCCTTGCAGAGTGGCACAGGGAGACAGGGAATGAGGGTTGTGGTCAGTTCATCACAGGTTGTTCCTGCTGCTGCTCAGGAAGAAGAGTCATTCCCCTGCTCCACCCTGGGGTCCCTCCCACAGGAGACAGTTCTCCATGAAGTTCTCCACTGTGAATCCATTTTACGAGCACCACTTGTCCACGAACTGCTTCAATGTGGGTCACTCTTCCATGTGGTGCAGTTGTTCGAGAGTAGCCTGTTCCAGCATGGGTCCCCGATGGCGTCATGAGTCCTACAGTCCTACCAGGAAATCTGCTCCAGTGTGGGTTTCTCTCTCCATGGGTCTGCAGGTCACTGCCAGGAGTATGCTCCAGGAAAGGCCTCCCATGGATTCACGGCCTCCTCTCAAGCATCTGCATGCTCCAGCATAGCCTCGCCCAGAGGCTGCAGGTGGATCTCTGCATCCCTTTGGATCCCCATGGGCTGCAGGGGCACGGCTGCCTCACCATGGTCTTCACCACAGGCTGCAGAGGAATCTCAGCTCTGGTGCCTGGAACATCTCCTGTGCCTCCTCCACTGCCCTTGGTGTCTGCAGAGTTGTTCCTCTACGCACCGCGACACTCTCACACCTTCTCACCCCGCTCCTCTGGCCTCAATTACATCTGTGTAATAACTCTTTTCCTTCTCCTTAAATCTGTTGTCACAGAGGTATTACCATAACTTCTATCTGGCCCAGCCTTGGCCAGCAGTGCGTCTGTCTTGTAGCCACCTGGCATTGGCCCTGCTAGATATGGAGGAAGCTTCTGGCAGCTTCTCACAGAAGCCACCCCTGCAGCCAGCCCACTACCAAAACCTGGCCATGCAAACCCAGTCATGGTTCTGCCATGACTTAGCACATCCTTCCACCTGAGCTGACTTACAAGAACTCCTGCAAGAAAAAACATGCACAAATGTACAAAAATGGAAGAAGAGAGAATCCCCCAATTACATTTGATGGTAATGTGCGTTAGTGGAAGGACTCAGGTCTCAGGACCAAACTGATTGTTGATTTGTTCCTTAGAACTGTAGTATATGGTTGAGATATGGCTGATGGTCACTCTCTTCAGATTATGGTAAGGTTGTTCAGAAAGAACTACTTTGAGTGCTAAGTAGTTATGATGTTTCTGTGCTCATTTGGACTGATTGTCTGTTTGCTACCCACTGTCACTTCCGCGAGCGATGTTCTATGAGTACAATACTCTCTGACCAGGATTTTGTACATATCCCACATATAGAAGCTGAAATGTTAGACATCATGTTTACTTACCTGAAAAATTTTGATTTAGTAGAGGGATGCAAAATATGCTGGAAAGCCATACAGATGTAAGTTACACTTAGTACCACCTTTTGGCCCCCTTTGTGCTGAGATCAAGATAGCTTCCTTTACAAGAGGAGTGGTCAGTCACATCCTGCATATTCCCAGAGCTTCACGCACCCACCTCTTCTGAGCCCTCCTCCACTGCAGGGGTTTACTGGTCAGTCACAAACATCACAGGCTGCTTTGTGAAGCACTGGCTACTTCTCAGGCTGCTTTCAAAGAATAATGAAGACATAACCCCAGCGCCCAAAGAAAAATACTCTCCTCTTAATTTTTGAGCATATAATATTTAATAAATTATTAGTATTGGGATTTTAATTTTTACCAAGAGATTTATCACCTATTGATGTCTTGGGAAGCATACATACATACACAGGTCATGTATATTAAACCATTTTTTTAGATTAATGTCTTAATTTTTTAGAAATAAACATGAGGAGCATTTATTCAGGGCAAGAAGAATACAATTTAAACCATTTATATTGTGCTTACTTGTTTTGTTTTTGTCAAAACAAACTACTAATATTTTTTTTGTCAAGTGTCCATTCCATATTTATTTCAAGATGAAACTTGTGCTTGCAGTGCCTAATATGCCTTATTTCAGTCACCACAGGATTGAATTTGCCAAAGGAAGTGTTAGAGAACAAAGCAGTGTTTAAACAGTTGTCTTTATTACCTGGGACACATGACCTTGATTCTCCTGCAAAGACTTCTTATAGAAAAGGAAATCTGCCTTCAGGAGTCTTGAAGCAGTCACATCCCATTCCTTTGTTCTTGGGGTGTGTATGGATGCTCCATGTCTCTGTCTCTTTCTCTCGGGCAAAATGAAAGGCACCCTTAGAATTCCAGTACGTTTCTTTCTAGGTAGCAAATTTACTCAATGCTAGAAGCATTGAAAACGCGTTGTTATCCTGTATTTTTTTAAATGCATATTAAACTTCTGGACTAACATAAATTACTACTAGGAAACCTTTCCTTCACATAATGTCTTGTACAAGGGTTTGTTCATGACGGGATGAAAAATCATCAACCCACCCAAAAATGATACTAGCAGTTATTTTCCATGTGCTTGGAATGATCTCATGAATCCTGTAAGAAGGAATGGTTGGTGAAGCTCCCTTGAAAATACATGTATGGGTATCCCTAGCTGAACATAGGAATATGTTCAAGCAGCGCTACATTTGTTCTATCCTGGACTACAACGAAAAGATTCCTATTTGAGGAAAGAGACCCAATTCAACAAGGTAACATTTTAATCAAATCAAAACCCAACCAGTTAAATCAAACAGACCTAAAAACCAGAATGCTTGGTTTTAGTTTTTGAAGTCTTTTTTTAATAGTTTTATTCCCTGAAACTGGAAACAATCTATTCCTATAGAAATTTTGGGTTTCTTGAACAAATATTTTTTTCAAAGAAAGGAGCTTATTTCCAGAATACACCTTTATTATAGTTTTTGAATGTACCTTTCAGCAGTAAAGAAATAAGAAGTGCACGTCCATATTTCAGAAATCTCATCTCAAACACCATTTCAGGACAAATAGCAGGCTGGGAGGGAATCATCTGTCACTGTTCTGACCCATGTAAGTACTGTTAATGATAGACACTGTATCCCAGAGTTATAAGACTGTCACGGTTTATCAGCAGCCAGCTGCCCAGCCCCACACAGCTGCTCACTCACTCCCCCACCAGTGGGATCAGGGACAGAACTAGAACAGTAAAATCTAGAAAGCTCATACATTGAGATAAAGACAGTTTAACAGGGAAAAGAGAAAGCCATGCAAGCAAACAAAGCAAAACAGGAAATTCTTTTGCTACTTCCCATGGGCAGGCAGGTGTTCAGCCATACCAGGAGAGCAGGCCCTGTCATGTGTAACTTGGGAAGACAAACACCATCACTCCAAATGTGCCCCCTTTCATCCTTCTTTCCCTTCACTTTATATCTGGAGCATGACGTCCTATGGTCTGGAATATCCCTTTGGTCAGCTGGGGTCACCTGCCCAGGCTGTGTCTCCTCCCACCCTCCCAGGCACCCCCAACTTCCTCACCAGCGTGGCCGGTCCGAAAAGCAGAAGAGGCCTTGGCTCTGTGTAAGCCCTGCTCTGCAATAACAAAAACATCTCTGCATTATCAACCCTGTCTGCAGCACAAATCCAAATCAGCCCCAGTCCAGCCCCTGCGAAGAAAATTAACACTACTCCAGCTAAAACCAGCACAAAGACCCAAACAGAAAGTTCACTTTTTAATACAGTACACATAAGTATATGCACATGTAACTGGACTAAGTTAATTAGATAAATATCTAAAATTTTTATCAGGCAAATTTTTTTAAGAAGGAAAGCTATTAAGAGAGCATGAAAAATTTCTTGTTTGTGATGTTGACAAAAGCATCACAAAACGGAACAATTTGATCGAGAAGTTAACAAGGTATGTAAACAAAACCTGCCTCTTTCTAAATCCAGAGGTGGTGAGATTTTAGAAGAATATAGATATGATATGATATGATTGATAATTGGTCTGATAAATTTCAAAGCAGCCATATGTCATCTGGACCACACAATGTAGTAATCAAGATCTTTGAGTTGAGAACTTGAATCTAAATTGCACAATACATGACTTCATTATGATCACATTTCATTACATTTTAACATAATATTTAAAAAATGATGACATGTTAGAAATTAAGTACCAAACCCATATATTAATATGAATAGATGAAACAATTGGAAGGAACCTCATGGTCAGTGAACCTCAAATGACAGACCAGAGGAAATATGGTAACAATAAGGCCAATGAATATTAAATGAAACAAATTATAGGAAAGAAAAAATGCAATTAGGAGATCAGTTTTAAAAGGGTATCTAATAAGTTCAGCTTAATAGCCAGCTTATTTTAATTAATATTACAGGATTTTCAGCTTGCTCAAGTACTGATGCAACTCAGCCTTTTCCACTTAAATCTGTGCTTTGATTCATATCAGGTATTGTAGACATCCCAACAAGATTAACATAAATGTAAACAATATTTACATTCGAGATGGCCTGGAGGATTATTTAATGATGAATATAATAATCTGGATGTTTATAGCATAGATGGTTTAGGAAATGAATACTCTCAAGTTCTCTGGTAATGAAAATCTCTTAATTCTGTGTTTAGACAGAGATCCCAAGCTTTGTATGCCCGGATACTAGAGCAGACAATTTTTCCTAAAGTTTACATCAGGCAGACGAGGTGTGATTCAGTTTGTAAATGACAACATGATTCTATAAATAAAGAAAAATAAAGTCAGTGCAGAACTGTAACCCAGTCTGAAGTCTCTAAATGCTGGCACATTTTCAATAAACCGTGTCTGCTAAGTCAGAGCTGTAACTGCCACTTAAAAAAATATCCACAATGTGCTATCTCTTTGTGTATTAGGAGAGACCAAAGAGATATTGGGTCGTTATGTAAAAATTGGTAATTAAGAGAGAGCGATTTTCCAGTTAATTTGCATGTTCATTATATATTGAATATTATTTAGTTTTTTGTGTCCTTTTTGTTTCTCATAAACTTGACCCAAGGGATCCTACACGGTAAAAAGACATATAAATTATAAAATAAGACATATATTTAACTGAGTCATTGAACTTTTGTTGTGACTAATGATTCTTCCAGCAATCATTGCATTAGGGAAAACATTTCTTTTTAAGTAAATAATGTTCACTACCTTTTAAAGCTGCTGACAGTGAAAAGAAAATAATCTACTGAAATATCTATATTCTTTGATGAGCTCTCTGAGGGTATCTTGTAGATTTAAATTAAACTGATCAAATAGAAAGCGATATACCCTTCAAAATACTTTAACTGATTTGACTACAAAGAAAAATAAAGTCATTCCATGTGGTTATGAGAAATTGCTGGCAGGCTAAGTTTCAAGAAGAAAAGGATTGATCATTTTATCAAAAGTGAAGTGTTTTCCTCATGCAGTTTACTCATAAATGGGTGTATTAATGAAGACTCTAGCTCTGCAGAGAGAAAGAACTGTCACCTTCACTTAGATGTGGTGTGCCTACACCTTTACTCAGATGTAGTGTAAATCAGGGTTGAAAACTGTGTGGACTCCAAGATGAGGTATGGGTTTTCTGATAATCTGAGTTTCCCACGGGATTGATTGATGACATTCTGTTTGAAGCCGATGCGAAACTTGCCATTGATGTGAATGACAGATGTCAGTATATTTTGGAAATCAATTTCTATATGGAGTTTGCTGCTGACTGAATTTTATTTTGCTTTTTGAAGGATTTCTTTACCTTTTATAGCAGCTTCAAAGGTTCAATCTATGTGCTCCACTATGTATCCTAGTACGAATCATTACTAACTGCTTCTTTTAATTAATGTGATGATAAAATTTTAAGATCTTTCATTTACTAATTACTTCGTTTGCTAGGAAAATCTATCCACTTCTAGACCTGACATTTTGCACACTTGTATTTAATACTGATGAAAAGTGTAAGTAAGGAATGATTCCATAAGCATTGCATGAGAATAATATTTAATCTTTCCATGTCTCCTAAATTCTCACAGAGGTGATTTTCAAGCAGGCTTGCAAAGAGAGATGTAATTTTAAAAAAGCCCACAGAAAATAGTCATCAGTACATTTTGCCTTCATGATTTTTTTTTCCATATGCAAAGGAAAAAAGAATAAAGTTACTAATTTTCAGTCAACAAAGTACTATGAAAAAGACACCCATTTAAGAAAACATAATTTACTATTGACATGGACTTTTTCTACCACTTATGGACCCTATAACACAAGACTACAAGATACAGTGGTTCATCATATATTGAAAACCAGAGTTTGAGAGTTAAAACTGTGTTTACCTTCCTGGATAGGATTAGCAGCACAAAGTAATTCCAGTTCTCCTTTGGAAGAATGGAAACTACTGTATTAAAAAGCAAATGAATGAAACACAAGATGAATTTGAACGTTTATTATCTAACACCAAAAAAAATTCCATTCTTACCTCATATACTCAATATCTTTGAGATATCATTAAGTAAATACTTTGATATTTTACAGCAATCAGTATACTCATTGTCTGCTGCCAAGCACTGGGCATAGTTAGCTGCAGTGAGGCTGGCCTCCTGTTTTCTGATGTAAAGCCAGGGATTTTTGTTATATAGGCATTCTGTGATATCCATACAGGCAGGTTCATTTGCCTCAGTCTTAGAGAGTAGTGTGTAGTAGTGTTCTAATTCTTACATTTCTCTTCATGTGTACCTGGTTCATCTTTTCCTCTTTTGATTTGTTTGAGTCCATAATACATATAATGGGTACAAAGCACTATCAGCCTGATAATCAAATAGACTTTTCATTGCTTCCTGAGTGATGAGCGCAGACTTTCTCCATTCGCACTACATTTCACCTCTTAGGAGGAATCACATGGTCTGGAGTGTTTTCACAGCCAATGAATCTAGGCTGAGTGAGATTAGGAAAAAGGCATGTTTTAGATCATAAGTGTGAAATCTGGACCTCATTTGAATTCAATGACAGTATTTTGGTTGAAAACAGTATTAAAAGATAGCCACCCTTTTGAGAAAAAAATATCCTACTAACACTTCCCTGTCATGTAAATTAGCAGTTTCAGCTGTTAGATCTCTCCAGAGTTCTGTGCAAGGAAATACGAAGTTTGTCAGGCAAACAGAGATCAAAATTTATAGGGTACCTTAAAAATTAAAACCAGTGCCTCAAATACCACTTCAACACTTACAATATTTACAGAACACCAAGAGTTCAGTTTAAAATTTTTAGTGGTGTGAACACAGATTTGGTAATCAGGGAGTTGCTGCCGGGCTTAAGTTCCAGTGTTCTCAGGAACGAGCTATTCACCCAACATGCTGCATTCACTTAGTTTACACACAGAGAGAAGGAGTATAGTGCCTGAATCAGAAAGAATTATTTTTTTCTCATGTTCTCAAATGTAGGTGGAAACTCAAACCACCTTGGACCTGCTTTAATAGTGCTGTCTCAGAATAGATATTAAAAAAACCCTTAAACCCCACATATGAAGTTATTGCAGTAACCTACAAGAAATCAAACCAGCTTAGTTTCTTGTATTCAGCTTGTATTTACCACTTAGTGTATGAATAATGGATGTATCAGACAAAACTCACTCAAAACAACAGTAGCACAAGACAAGCATAACTGCAAGCAGCCTGAAGATCCAACAGACCTAAACCAAAAAAGAGGCAAGGAATAATATGTCCACCATACCCACCGAAAAGTTAAAATAGCCCACAAATGTTTGGAAGCTTTAGAAATGCAGAGACTTTAGGTAAGGTGTTTGGAGATGTGCTTAAAAATATTGAAGTCACAAGGTCTTTGGCATGAGTGCACTGACGTGCAAGTAGGTGATTTCTTAACAAATTAAAGAATACCAATGTAAAAGTTGCAGCTGCACTCTCTTTGGCTGATGTATCTGAGCCTCTTCATATGAGTGTATTGTTTTAATCAGAAAAGTTTGCTTTCTTTGTTTTTTGTTCATTTCTCAGTTTTCCAATCATTGTTGTTAAAGAGTTCCCGCTTCTTTAAGGAGCAAGAACTGGCAGTATGTCAGAATCTCAGTATTTTGTTATACAATTGGAATGTGTACCAGGAAAATAAATACAAATCAAATCTGTGATGCACTACTGAATGTCAGAAATGCTTTTCAGAGATAAGAGAATCCCATTACAAATGCTGATTTTTCAAAATTATTGTAAATCATGACCACTATTCACTGAATACTAAAAATTCAATAAAAGTGTGTGCCATTTCGTGATGCTGCCTCCAGAATTTATTTCATGCTGAGTTACCGCTTGACAGCCCTTCAGAATAAGGATATTTTTAATATCTCAGGTCATGTAAAACTAAACAGGTTAACCTAAACCCCTGTGCACTATCATTTGTACAAACTGCCAATAACCATCACAAGGTAAGCACTTCTCTCCTGTGCTAGGGAACGCCACTAAGAGGATCATTTTTCTTCTCTTCTTGGTTGAATCCGATTGTTTCACTCAATGGAGCTTCAATTCAGCCAACAGCATTCTGTGCACTCTAAGATAAGGAACAATCATCAGCAAAAGGCAATACACGTCTCATAAGAAATTCTTTAAATTCATGGTTCTTACTATGTACCACAATTACTAAAAAATGAAACACACACACACATATATGCATATACACCCCCATATATACATGCATATACAAAGATCACTGCCTTCAGGAAATAAAAATGTTTTAAAAGACTTGCACACTTTAATATTCTGTAATCTGAGAATATTTCGGTCAGATTTGTGAGTGTGAGAGGCTAGAATTTGCTAGAAAATTGATGTTTCAATATTCCCACAAGGGGAATGTAAAGCTTTAGGTCTTTTACAGTCTCTGCACAACATCTTGTAGTGACAAAGAGAGAAAGAGCTTTGAACAAATCTGAGGCATGTCTCTGTGTTTCATATATTCCTCATATATTATTTGTTTTAATGATGCATTTGTTTCCTAAGATATGCATTCAAATAATATAAGGACCTTTGTGTAAATATATACTAGAAAATAAAGTGATTGAGTTAAGCTTCCCATGATATTTAAAAACTTGTAGAAATGTCCATTTTTCAAGTTGTCATATTAACTATCCATCATTAATTAACAGTGTATGCATAACTGTTCACATAGCTTTGGAGGAAGAGACTCTGTTCAGAGTAACACACTTCAAGCATTTTCTTATTGCTAGGCGGGGCTTAATTTTACTATCTTCACAAATTTTGTATGTAATTTTTTGGAGAGTAGAGAAGTTGAGCGTGATGGGCTATGCGTGGCAACTGGATAAAAACTAGGAGCCAGTGTGGAGGGGCCCAGGGAAAAGGGGGGAAAAAAGGTCTGCCCTCAGAAAAAGTCAGTGAGGGGGATCCACACCCCAGCTCACCCTGGGGTCCCTGTCCCTGCTTTGCAACCGGGGATGCTCCCACCTTCTCCCCTCGTGCAGGCTGCGGTGGGCAGGCTCAGCGACACTAATGCCGCGAAGAGCTCATCTCTGTCAGCCTCGATTTTGGGGTTTTTCCCTTCTTTTTTGGGGGTTAGGATTAGGGTTAGGGTTTGAGTTAGGGTTAAGGTTAGGCCAAGGTGATTGCTCACAACCACCCGTCTCCTTTCCCTAGCCCCAAAGATGTGATGTGGCAAGAAATACAAAGGCTTTGGGAAATCTCAGAAAGACACAGTAAACTGTCAGTCATCCAAACCTTGAATTAATCATGCTGGTTTCCTGTTTCTGCCAGCACAGAGTTAATTTTTGCAGTCGCCAGGAGGGACATGGCCAGGACACGGAGGCTGTTCTTTACAATCTCATGTCATTGCTGGAGGTGTGGAGAAGGGATTCCTTCTGGTCGAAGAAGCACATGGAGCAGTGGGACAACTCTGGTCTTTAGCCACAGGGACCAGTCAGGGTGGTGTTGCTGGAGGGTAGGAGGGCTCTGCAGAGGTACCTGGGCAGGCTGGATAGATAAGCCAAATCAAACAATGTGAGGTTTAACAAGTCCAAGCGCCGGGTCCTGCACTTTGGCCACAACCACCCCCTGCAGTGTGACTGGCTGGGGACAGAGTGGCTGGACAGCAGCCAGGCAGAAAGGGACATGGGGGTACTGGTCAGCTGCTGACTGAACATGAGCCAGCTGTGCCCAGGTGGCCAAAAAGGCCAATGGCATCCTGGCCTGGATCAAGAATAGTGTGGCCAGCAGGACCAGGGAAGTCATTCTTCCCCTGTACTCAGCACTGGTGAGGCTGCTCCTTGGGTACTGTGTCCAGTTCTGGGCCCTCAGTTTAGGAAGGACGTTGAGATGCTGGAATTCATCCAGAGAAGGGCAACAAGGCTGGTGAAGGGTCTGGAGCATAAGTCCTATGAGGAGTTTAGATTGGACACAAGGAAGAAGTTCTTCACAGAAAGGGTGACTGGGCATTAGAATGAGCTGCAGAAGGAGGTGGTGGAGTCACCATCCCTGGAAGTGTTTAAGAAAAGACTGGATGTGGCACTTAATGCCATGGTCTAGTTGACAAAGTCTTGTTATGTCATAGGTCAGACTTGATTTAGAAGGTCTAACCTAGGTGATTCTATGATTCTGTGATTCTGTGGCTGTGGATGGTTTGAGCTCTGTGGTGAGCATTTTTGCATGTGAATCTGCCTCTCTTTTGTACACTTTTATTATGAATATCTTTGCTGTTACTGTTTGTTTCCCTATCTCATTGCTGTTTCCAGTGTATTGTTCTTATCTCAATGTGTAATCTTTGCCTTTTTTGCCTCCAGCTCTCCTCTGCTGCCCACCACAAGGGGGAAGGGGCAGGTGAAGGGGGAATGAGTAGTGTGGTTTGGAGAGTCTCAGTGGGAGCACTAAATTGAGGAGTACCATTCCTAAACCATGATAACCTTAACTGGCCCCTAATGTGGGACTCAAAGAGATAACAGGTTTGACCACAGTGGGTTGGAAAAAAATTCTGTGTAAGCATTTGTTGTATTATATCCAGAGCCACTGGTCATGATGTTTCTTGGTCTGTTCAGGTGGTTGTGGTACCTAACCCTGTATCTGTTTCCATATATGCACTGTGTGCCCATCATGGTGCTCTTTTTCAGAGCAGGGACAGGGATCAGGATTGCTTTGCTGATGCACCGTGAGATATCAGCTTATGGCATGATAACGCCAAGGGCAGTGAGGGTCATTTGGGACGTGTCCTCAGTATTGCTCTCATACCCTTACCTTGGGCGCTGCTTTTGGGAGTCCATTAATAGCAGCACCCAGTCTAGGGGAAGCAGGGGAGGATAATTTTCCCCAGCTTTTCCCCCACTTTCTCTCCTTCAGCTTTATTATAACAGCTTTTGAGGATTTAGAATTTCTCTGAGATGTTAAGGAAAGCATGTTCTTTTTGCTAGCTCTGCCAAGTCTCCTCAGTGCCGTTCACACCATGTTGGGAGTTACAAAAGAGATTTTTAGGAGGGTCTTTCAAAGATCTGCCCTCAGGGTAGATAGTTGTGAATGGTATGGAAGGTAACAGAAAATGGACCAGCTTTTGAAGGATTATTCTACTCCAGCGGTTTGAAGTTCACTCCTGATACAGGACCCTGATAAAGTGGCAGAATATTTGAAAGAAAACTGCTTTGACTGTTCAAAAGAGACACAAAGTTATGCAGTGTGCTGGGCCCTGGCTACTGTTTATCAGACACTGCTTGATAGTAGACAGCTCCTTCAGGGACAGGAGGACAAAAGCAAGACAAAATCTGTTCACTTGGTAAGGGATGAAGAGGAAGCAGGACCCAAAATCCCTTGACCTCTGGGTTATGGACCCAGCATGCTTCCTTTCAACTCTTAGAGCCAATAAAATGTTTACTGAAGACAATATGTATACATCATATTGTTTCCAGCAATAAAATATCTGCCTTCAAATAGTGGCTGTGGGACACCTAATGAAGTGAAGTACAGTGATAGGGGAGCCTAGGTATGCAACACTACTTCAGATCATGTCATGTCTAATCTCTTGCCTAAGCGTGGACAGGAGGCTTTTCGGCAGCCTGGGTCTGTTGTAATGGCAGAGAATGAGTCTAATGTGCCATGTTAGAGACGAGATGATGCTTACAGAGAGCCAGCTGGAGAACTCTCCTGTGCACCCTTCAACTAACTGGGCTCTGAACACCCTAACTATCCCTGGCCCAGAAGGATTTTTCGGATTTGGGTTATGTTTCCCCATAGCCAATAAACCCTCATAGCTAATAAACACTCTTAGGGCACAACTTACTGAGCTGCAAGAGCTCACTGGGTTCGTGGCAGCCAGATCCAACAGACTGACTGCAGTCAGTCCAGTGGGCCTGCCTGAACACAAACCCTTCCTGGAAATGCCTAACTTATTATCCTGTGCTGCCCAATACACTGGGATTCAGGGTTTTAATCTTCTACTCCCCCATTACCCTATGCAATTATGTCCTGCCTAATGCCTGTTATTTTCTGTCTGTTGAACGGAGCGAGTTCGACTTCTCAGACTTTTCCCTGGTTAATTGCTGTTCTCATTCATTTCTAATGCACAGGCTTAAACTTAGGAATTCCTCATCCAGCAATTGCACTTCTACTGTGAAATTCAGCATATGTGCTGTGGGGAAAAAAGTCCTTAAGGGTTTAAGGATCTCAACCAAGTTTTATGGATGCATTTGTTTTCTCCTGTTTTGTTTTTGTTCTTTTTTTGGCAACTGCAGTTGTCTAAGATCTTTGTTTTTCAAAATCAGAAATGAAAGGGCAGCCTATAAACTGTCCATTTGTATAATCAGCCTGTAATTATATTAACATTCAATTTTATAGCTAAATTAGAGACTGGTTTTCCTTTATTCAGCACTGAATTCACTTATACCTTTCCCAGCACTTATTTGTCACCTTGGTTTCTGCTTTTGTGAAAATTCTCACACAAAAGCCTCCTTTCTGATCATTCTGAAAAGTTTATGAATCAGAAAGAAAATTGCCCTGAAGATTGAGCTGAGGATTCCTCTTGAATAAATGAGTTTTCAGGTGATATAATCCAACCCCGTCTTTTTCTTTTCTTCATGAGCTTCACATTGAGGAAAAGAAATCTTTGTGCCAAGATTTAGAAGAAGCAAGTGTTGAGACTGTAAATGTAAACTGATTATCTCTTGAGGTCTTGTACTGGGAACTTGGACCTCAGCAAAATTTTCAGTCGGCTGCAAAATTTTGAAAATTAGAAAAGGAATATGTAAAAAAGCCATTTCTCTCCTGATTGGACTTCCATATGCTGAGAGTAGCCTGCTGTCTGTTTTTTGCTGCCTCAAAAAGAGAGGGAATTTGAGCTTCAGATTTTAGAAATACCTGGGGAGCAGGTCTCAGTTTTGCATTTAAGGCTGCAGTATCCATATTAATTTCTTTTTATATCTCTTTTTCCTATAAATCCAAATCAAAAGTGTACCTAATAAGATTCATCTTCAATCACACATGAGCTTCCACCAAAGCCATCAAAACTGGCAGAGCCTGTGATACTTCACATGAGCTGTGTTTACTGGCATGAGTGCTTTTTAGGGACTAAATTTTCTCTCTCTCCCTATGTAAGAGCAAATAGCAATGCAGGGGGAAGACAGAGAACTGACAGGAGCTTATTGGCTTCACGAGCATCCCCCTGATTACCTGTGAGGGATACGGTGTTTGATGAATGCTCTGAATATTAAACATTTGATTTCCCGTTTGCCTTTATGTTTTGACACCATGCAATCTTATGAAAGTGAAAACAAGTAGGATCCGGTCTGAAGTTTTAATCATTCCAGCATTTTTAACATCCTGAATCTCACTGCTGTTTCCCTCACAACTTCCCAACATCCACCTTTATAGCATGTATGAGTACCTCCTACCACTTCCAGCATTACCACCACAGGGGTTCAGATCTGTCTCTGAAAGTTGACCCAGTTTTGCAGATGTCACCTGTGATCAGGAAGTGGGCCTGGTTTTGTGAGCCATCATTGCATCTTGGTTTTTCCTTCTCAGCTTTCAGGCATTTTTGTCTACCTCTCCTCACTTTGCATCTCTCTTAAAAAGTGCTCAGACAATTTGTTTGTAAATATACCAAGTCATACCAATAATCTAAGTAAAGTTTTCCTTAGCAGCATAAGACCCTGAACTCGTTCTCACTTCACGGTATTTGGGAACATAAAAGGAGTTGGATTTTGATCTGCTTTATTTTATGAGTCTAATATTTTATGAGTTTGAGTTGGGCAAAATTCCAGTAAAAATAGACTTCTTTTATAAAATTGTACAGTAAAAATGAGCTTGTAGTTTTATGAATAACTTTGCTTTGGCTGTTACTCCAGGTTTTTCTAATAAAACTTATGACAGTGTTCTGAAGAATTTACCAGAAACTGGTAACTTGACGCTTTTTAATACATTCACAGAATACAATATACAAATACTCAAAATTATATCAAAATATTCTTTTAGAGGATCTTCTAGAACCATTATAGACGCCTATGAAATTCTTGGGTTTCAGTCTATCTTGGGTTCATGTCTATTATAATTTGCAACAGAAATCTCCATTATGGATAGTTTTCTTGCAGTTTGGGGTGTAGTCTGAGTTGACTGACATCAAGAAATAAAAGTGAGATAGCATTTAATTCACTCCAGCTTATCAGAAACTTGTCACCATAGATGATTCAAGTTACTTCAGAATATCTAAACCAGCACTTTCTTCTGCTATTTAATTTCCTTTCTCTCTGTTTTTCTTTTCCAATACATCCATTTTCTCACTCCATTAGTAACAAGTTCTCCCGTATCACTTGGATACTGAATTGAGTTCAAATGGGTACAAATGCTCTTTTGAGTTGCATTGAATATTGTCTGAAAATCCCAATGAAGCAAAATTCTCATCTTTTTTATTTCTTGACAAATTGCATGAGAAAGTTCTGCAGAACTCAGTAAAAATCAATAATTTCTGTAGAACTTTTTTGCTGAAAGGACTAGAAATAAAAGTTACCATTTTAGCTTTCTCACTCAGTGTCCTTCTTGGAACTTTTCTCTGTCACCTTGGTACAGGTGCAGTGTTAATATAATATTTGTCTTACTGAATTCCTCAGCTACAGATAACTGAAGTACAGGAGTCTTACTTTAAATAACCTGTCTTGTGGCAACACCCTTACCACATTCCCTGTGCTGCCTGCTGCTGTGATGCCGGACTGTCTTGGTTTTACCCCATTAAGAGGGTGTTTTGGGCTGGTAAGTGTAGCCCTGGGGCTGTATTGAGCTGCATATTAGATTCCCACTATTTGTAATACACTGCAAATATCGCAAGAATATTCTTGCTTCTGGAACTCCCAGTCCCTGGGGAGTAGTTTGCTCAGAAAGGAGACTTAAAATATTTTGAGTCCTAAACAAAGACATTAAAAAAATAATAAAATTATACAGACCAGTTACTTGCTTTTGGTTTATTATGCTTATCATGGTAAAGCTATTTGCAGTGTTTTCAATTCTGTGGCAGTACCTTATCTCATTTGTTTCCTTCTTGCTCAGTTTTTAAGGAGTTGTGGTTACTGGATCTGTAGGTTTCGTTTCTGGTAAGAAATCTGATATGTAACCTTGTGTTGGATGAGGATGTTTGCCATCGGACTGCAGACATCACTAAGTCTTTGGTATGTAATTGGTGAAAAAAGATCTCAAGCAAAAGTGTTCATTGCTCCTGTTTCTCTTGCTTGCAACCTGCCCTGTTCATGCCATTGAAGAAAGACAAATTAATAAAGAGGAAAAATCTCAATAGTTTTTAATAGCCGTGCCTGTGCTGATCTTATTTACTGTCTAATCCTTCTTTTCCCCTTTCCGACAATGGAATGTTAAGGAAATATCCAGGCAGTTCCCAAGAATGAGTTTGATGAAGATAAGAGCCTTTATCAACTTCAAAGCATGAGCATAGCAATTTTAAAAGACAGCTTCAGTCTGAGCAGAGTAATTTTCAAGGTATGCCACATAACTCCAGGAATGTATATTCATCAGCCCCTGTTTATTCCCAGGATAAATTCCTGTTTTTCATATCAATAAGGTGTTAAATTAAGCATGCTTGTGGATCAAAGCTGTGACAACTGATTTTGGAAACCAGACCTAACTCCTAGATATTCATCACCAACTTTTGACCTTGCTCTGCCTTTTTGCGTCCTTCCCTTCACCTCATTACCTTCCTTCCAGCAGTCGTAGCCCAGACATGTGGGAAAGCTGTTCCTGGATGAAACAGTGACTTAGTGCAGTGACTTCCACAGACCTGCATTTCAGAAAAGGTGAAACTGGCTCTTAGAGATATCCGTTCCCAAAAAGATTATATCACCCTCTTCAACACCACCACCCATGTTCTGTATTCCTTGCACGAATCAAGGAGGATTTTGGTATGTAGGAACTGTACCCTTAATAGAACAGTTTCATTGTTGTCACATGGAAGAATGATTTGCTATTTTAGAATAGGTTGGGAAGGAAGAGAATCAAAACGCTCTGCAATTAATTCATAAGCTCTTCTGAGGTTTACCTGGCAATGGATTAGAAGAAGATTAATGTACAGTGAAGGCAACGCTCTGTAGCTATGATTTCATTTATCTGATGTGGTCTTGTAGAAGAGCTCTCCTTTGTTCCTAAAGAGGTTATTTCAGAGCAGCATTCACATTTATGGTATTGATTAAATAGATAGTTGCCAAATACATCTGTGTAACAGTTTCATAAATAACCCCTGCCACTGTGTAATTCTCGTGCAATGCAAAGCGCACATTGGATCTTTGAAAGAGAGAGAGCTGGACTGCAGGAACAAAGCTTCTCATGATTACAGTGCAAGAGAACGTAGCATCGCAGGCAGGTTTCTGTCCCTCTGTTAATGCTTTGCAGACAAGATTTTCTGAGACTTCTGTAGCCATTATTGCTTCAATCTTAACACTGAGGGTTCAATAAAGTTTTACTGAAATCCTTCTTTTTGAATATTACACTATGACATAATAACTGTGGAGGCAGATTTTAAATTGTCATGTAAATTGTCCCAGCATTAGCTTTGGAAGTTTATTATTGCTTTATAATATTCCTTGCTCTTAAGCTTCTTATTTACAGAGGCAGTGTGTGCATTTGGAATACATGTGATAAATGGAGAGATTGAGGTAATATTTCTTCTACCAAATCTATTTATTTGGGAGCCAATAAAAAGCTAGGGTTTATAATTTTTGTTGTTATTTGTTTATTTGTGTTCGTGTTTCTATGCATGTATTTGTGTGTGTAGGTATTTTAATTTCAGTCTGCACAGGTACTTGAAAGGTGGAATTGTTAAGCTTGTTCCAGGCCATCAGAAATTCCCAGAAACTAATCCTGAAAATATATGGAGAGTACTACAAAAGTTCATGTACATACCACAAGAAAATAGACTGCCATTAAGAGCTTTAAATCAATATCCCCTATCTTTCCTCGCAATTTCACAACAGGATGAACACATTTTTAGGAAGAAAAATATTGCACACCTTCACAAAAATATGATATTCGCCATTTCATTGAGTACTTTTCCACAATGTTAGTGGATAATATGGCAGTTCTGGATTGAACTCGTGAGACATATTTTAAAGTTGAACTTGAGATATTTGTGCCATGTTGACTACAAAATTTCTGGGTTTTCTTACAGTTATGAGTGATTCTTATTTCATTGCATTTCACGCTTGTTTATTTCTGTGATTTGCAAAGCACGTTAGATCTGTATTTCCTCCTGACCTGAATAGCCTGTGAACTCCAGGATGTGTGATAAGAGATAGTCTTCTAAGCTATCAGTCATGTCAGTATGAGATATAGCAAGGACAGACGTGAAATTATTGTAATTATTTTCTTACTATATATATAAATCTTTGGCAAATCTAAAATATTACTTGAAGTTTTTTTATGATTTTGAAGATACATTAGAAGCATTAAATATGAATGTGTAAATTAAAGTTACATTTTAATGCTTACTCTTCTGTAAGTTACAGCTGCCCCCGTTGGCTTTTTGATTTATGCAAGGAATAATAGACTTACAGGTCATGTATTTTTGAAAAGTGTAGTCAGTATGGTGCAGGAGAGCACGGCTTTACTGCATTCACATAGCAAGTACAAGTAGATCTACTCTCCCATTGGAGATATATATATGTGTGTGTGTGTGTGGAGGTGTGTTTGTGTGTAGCTGTGCCAGAAGGGAAGACTCTCAGTTAATTTGCCTTCACAGAAGCCTGGTGACCTCAAGTAGTGATACTCAGGTTTGTTATGTGAGTTTGCCACATTCAGCATCCCAATGTCTGTTGGGGATTTTTTCTGAAGTGGTATAAAATGGAATAAAACTGTTCAGATGCCCCTTAGAAAAAACCTGCTGTAATAAGCTTGTATATGTGCACAGGATTAAGTCACCCCTCCTTATTTTGAAATGCTTCATTGAGAATCTTTCCAATATTGTCCTTGGGAAATTCCCATTAGAGTTTTCTAATTCTCCCTCCTTCTCATTCTTCTTACCTTTCTACATTCTCTCTTTTCCTTTTCCCTTTCCTTTCTCCTTCTCTCCTTTGGAAAATGCCAAACATCACCAGGGAGGTTTTCCTTTGAATGTGCACGGAGGCTTCCAACAGCCCTGTGTTTGAAAGCATCACTGCCTTAAACATATTGTGTCCTGACATTCTATGATTCTGCGATAAAACTGACGATTATTTTTCTTAAACCTGCAGCCCACAAATGATTCTGTGATGCTATCTTTTGAGTTATGCATGAGAAAGATGCTCTGATGTGCTATTCAAACATGAGTTCATTCTAAGTCAGAGGCGCTAGTGCTCAGGCAATAGAGATTTTTGTACGGGACAAATGCTGTAACAATGGTTGTAAAGATAAAAATGTTCATACTAGCCGACCAGGAAAGACAAGGATTCTGTTATTTAATAACTATGACAAAGACTCATAAATATCACAAAGCATGGTAAGCTTGGTAAGGAAATTAAATAGAAAAGGAATAAGATAAGAAAAAGAACATATTTTCCTGTCTGTTCATATTTACTTAAATTTTTATCTCTGGCCTCTCTATAAAGCAAGATTTTCATTGTTCAGTCCCTGAAGAGATACGTTCTATTCTTTCAAATAAGAACAGAAACAATGAAGAAACATGAATGCAACCACTAATGTAGGGTCAGCCAGTTGGCCCAACCATGGCAAAACATTTTGCCTTGATCTGCAGCACCAGAATACCAAGCAGGTAGGAGGTGCAACAGGCACTGGCTAACCCTCATATGCAATGCTAATTGTACCTTTCACATCCTTTAAGAAAGCTGAGGTTGTCATTAATCAGTCTTCAGGAAGCCTGGCACAGTCACTCCAAAACCAGAAGGAATTCCGTGACCTGGATATTAAAATCCCTGATTAAATAAGGTATTTTCTTAACAGAACTCCTTATGCAAGCTTGTCACTCTTTGAACTAGTTCATTTCCTTCTAATTTTAAAAATAAAAAAGAGTTGGATAGTCCTTTCTCAGGAGCCAAGAAAAAAAGAGAATATTAATACAAAAGGCAAAATATTCTATATTATGTGGCCACTTTTAGAATTTTGGATTGACTTAGAATGGTTAGGTTCATCATGCTCCTGTTCTGGTTCCTCCTTTTTCCAGCCATCAAGGATGAATTGCAAGTTGCCTTTTTTGCTTAGAAAAACTCTTGGAAATACTTTTCAAATTGTTATGCAAAAATTTTACCAGTTTTCCTGGATTTGCAGCTATTTCAGTATCTTAAAAAAGGACTTTCACTTCTAAGGGTGTAGTTGGATTAACTCTTATTTTGTGCAGATGTGAATTCACCATGCACTCTTCCTGAAGACTTTCTCTTAGGCAGATGCTGCCAGCCTAGGCTGTGGCGCTGATGCAGTGCATGCAGTGGCTGTGAAAGTCCCTGCTGCCTCTTAAGGCTGTCAGGTTATTTCCAGAAGCAGAAGGAATCCACTTGGATATCCTCTAATTTTGATACTTGAAGAGTTCCATTTTGCTGAAAAACAAGAGAAAAAGGACCTGATTTAAGACAGACATTTTGAAGAGGGACACCTGCATTCAGTTTTCATATTTAATAATTCCATACCTCTGCTAAAATGATTTAGCATAAAATTGTATTCCATTCTTTTCTTGCTTTCATTTTGGATTAACATATCTCACTGCATTTTAGTTAGCTGTAGTTCATGGCTTCGCTGTAGAACTCCCTGATGATAAAATGTCTGTCTGTGTATATGTGTGGGCTTTAATGCTGCTTTCTCTTCTCATCAGCACAGAGCAGTTTCATGCATTGTATCAACCTCAGTACATGCGGTCTCTTTAAGCTATAGATCAAAAGGAAGAGAAAAGAATGGAAAAATTATTTTCCAAAGTGTTAGTAAAAAGCTTATTTCTCCAGCATAATGGAATCCAGGTAGCTGGCAGGCAGGCTTATGAAACGTCAGATCTCCCAAGCTGGTGCACAGTTTCAATTCAATAATTATTCTCATTCCCAGTATGCACCTACTCAGCAGCAAGTGGCGCATCCAAACTGCACCCCGTGACTAGAATGACATTAAAAAAGAAGGTGAAAGAGCTCTTCACCTACATGCTAATTTTCTTTCTTGCAGTAAAGTCTCGAGTTTGTGCCGCTGCAAAGAAATAATTACGAAATGTGATTGAAGACTGGAGTGGCCTTGTGATTCAACACCGCTCTGAAATCAACATTGTGACAGTTCAGTGTAATAATCTGCTTGATGCAGTGAATGGGGTTGAAAGCCCTCAGTCCGTCACGAGGCTCCTGTAAAATTAAAAGACAATGCAGGTTTCCTCTGGGCATGCTCCGCTGCATTAGTATGCGGCGGCATGTACTGACAAGGCATCTACAGCCAGTGCTGCTGGTTTCGTTTACAGACCTGCCAATAGTGGCCAATAATTGCCTATGAAAAGCCATTATACACTGGCCCATAAAGCCACACGAATTTTCATGATGTTTCACTTAAAAAGTGCTTGTTTTGCAGGATAGAGGCCATGTCAATAAAATGGATTGGATGTCACTTAAACCAAGTGATGTGCTAATCTCCTGGAGGCCTTGTGTCCTTAATCTCTACAGGACACAAGTCAGTTTAGAAGCATGAACTGTTCTCACAGGTAGAAACTATTGAGCTCTTTAATGTAAATTCAAAGGCAAAGCTTATCAGTGTGTTTCAGAAATTGCTTCAGTGTGGTTGCTGTCTATGGGAAAAAAATCCACACACTTGCCCCAAAATCCCTGGGCAACTTCCAAGCTTTCACTGTGCCCGCAAGCACCTTTTAATTATAAAGAAATTGTTTTTGGTGATATGTGCCTTGTGACCAATTGGATTAGAGGCATTTCTTCTGGCTATTATTAAGCTAACTTGACTATTGCCCTTGTGTAGCTGAGCATGATCAAAATGTAAAGTATGGGAGAGCATCTCAATTATGAACTGTAGAGCAGTGCTCCTGCAGACTGAATTCTTTAGTTCATTAAAAAAAGCTTCAGTGACTAGTAATACTGTAATGAAAGGGCAGAATAATAGGCACAGGATCAAGGATGCTGTGGCTCATAGAGATGAGTTACAAAAGCTGTTGAAAGATTCAGACTGGGATTTTTAACATTTCAGTGGCCTGGTCATTATTAGACAATAGGTAGGGCCACTGGAAAGTTGCAGACAATCTGTAACTCCTTAGAGGGACATAAAGATGAAGAACTAAGGTCTCCTTGGAATGACTGTAATAACCTGCTAAATGTTCTAAGATACTAAAATACATTTTCTGGTGTAATTCCTTCCCTATTTTTATTTATCTGTTCCCTCTCCTAACTAATGATTGCTACTTTTCTATTCATTTGAGCTGTAGTGAGTTTTTTGTTAAAGAGCTGACCTGTGAATCAAAACCACTTCTTCAGAGCTTGTAAATCCAAACCAAGGAGCAGAATGCTTATCTGTATTTCTGACATTCTGATCTACCTCACTCTGAAATCACGAACTGAAACCAGTGCAAGTGGATGGGCTCCATTTATTATTCCATCATCACTTACTGAGAGCGGTGCAAAATGCAGCCTTTCTGGCTGTGTGGGACTATATTTGGAATTAATTGAATGATAATAGGGAGCAAACTCTTCAAAGTATTTTTATTGCTCATACTTAGTATGAGGAGGGTAGGAATGGGAGTAAGAACAGAACTTCTAAGGGATGAAACGTGTTATCGCAAAATGAGGGGGTTTGTTTCGTAGAAGCAGGAGCTAATTGCAAGCAGTAACATTAGAACACATTTCAGCTAAAGTAGTTTATTAGTAAAATAAAATTTTTGAGGTATTAGAAAAAAGTACAGAGTACATCCTCAGTCTTCTGTGTGATAGGTCACCACCATGTGATTGAGAAGATTTATTGATACTGGACAGTATCATTGCTAGCATTACCTCATTTACCACTGTGAATAACAGCCCTGGTGTGGAGGTTTAATTAACTCTTTTGAGGCACTGAAGTTTTTAAGACTTTTACCATGTCCTATTATTTAAAAAAACCCAAAAATAAACCCATAATTCCAAATTCACATTTTATGGAAAGGTACAAAGCATCAATCAGGTCCTCCCCATTTATCACACACAGAACTGGGAGTTTGGGAGGTGCAGCCACTGAGCTATCATTGTTACCATTCCTAAATACTGAAAAATGTCTTCCATATTAAAATTGATCACAGTCCATTTGTGCTTACCTGTTTAAACCCTGTTATTTTCCTTTAATACAAATAAATGCCTCTACTTTCTCTTGTTTTTCTCTTGGGATATTTGTAGGTCAATTTTTCCCCCTCTGGCATTTTCCTAGATTGAAAAGCCAAGGCCAGAAAGGTACTTGTTTTTAGACGCCCTTTTGATGTACTCCTTTGATCATCTCAGGAGTCCTTCCCTATATATTAAATATAACCTTTTTTTTTCCCCTGTTAATTGTTAAATGGAGTAAAATTTTAAAAACTTGAGGTTTCACCAGTGACTTAAATAGCTGCACTGCCATTTGTCAATTTCTGCTGGAAATACCTTGTGTGATAGATACTTGGATTACGTTTGTCTTTTGCCTGATCATGTTACACAGTACCTAAAAATTATTGTTATACAAGGGGGCTGAATTTTGTGCTGTGTCCCTGTGTCACATTTTTCTGCGGCATCGGAAAAGAGAATAGAAAATAATTATTGATAGTAATGTGTAATTTCATTTTATACCTGTGGCACATCCTCAGTGCCATCCCTTTTCCCACCCATGATATATATATGTGTCTTGCTGTTATTGATTCAGTTCAACATTGGATTATGAAGAAATGTAATTAGTATCCAACATTTTTTCATGCCAAGGGTAGCTGTAAAATTATTAAATAAGATTGATCCTCAAAGAAAATTTGGAGAACTCAACTATTGATCTCGTTCCAGTACAACTGCTGGTTCAGGACAACCTGTGATGACCTCTTCTCTGGTGAGGTCCTTTGGTGTTTGGGATTTCTTGTACTAGTCCCTGTCTTTCCCAATTATAGATTATATACAGGTTAATTATATAATTATATACAGAGAGTGAATAATCCGTGACACAGGACACAGAGTTTCTTCTCCTATTAGATTAAGTAGGACTTAGTAGAAGTGTTGCCTTTGATGAGAGCAAATAGAGCTCTGCACTCTTTTTAACCCCATGCCCTATATGGGGCTGGCCGATCCCAATCACTGCTGGGTGTGCGACACAGGCAGCGAGGAGTTAATGGCTCTGAGTAGCAAGGTGCTCTGTGCCAGAGCTGTGCAGCTGTAATAAATTGGCTAAAACATTAGCAGTATAAAGAAATTCAAGATTAAATTTTATAGCTCATATTTTTACAGTGAGCATTACCCACTGATACAAGATATCTCCATCTCATATTTCACACCATTTAAGACAAACTCGTATTTTCACTGAAATCCCCTCTTGTTGGCCCAAAGACATGTCATATGTGAGAAGCTAAAAGCAAGGAAAAACACATTTAGAAACTTGAACTAGAACTGTCTCCAGCTGAATATATTTTTAATCATCTTATTTGGCAACTCTTAAATAATCCACGCTGTATCCTGTTGCTAACATTCTACTATTGCAACATGAAACAGTTCTTTCACAAATGTCTCAGTGTTTCTTCATTCTTTCGAGATATCAGGAAAATATTGTGTCTTAAAAACATATCTTGATGCCACAGTTTTATAACCTTTGACTTTTACTTCCTTTTGAGCTAGTAGGGTAGTAAATAGCAAAAAAGTTGATCAGTGTGAACTCAACAAAAGAGTATATGCTGACCGTAAATCAATTTATGTTGAGACTATTTTGCTGCTCTTCTGATTTTTATTCTCTGAAGCCTCTAATCCAAAATGTCGTGTCAATCAAACACATATTATTATATAATATCAGTTTTTCAATGTATTGGTTTAGTTGAAAAAAAGATGTGGAATCCGTGTTTTAACTAACATTTCTTTTAGTGGGACGATGGGCACAGGAAACAGTCTTTCTTCACCAGCTGTGTTTTTAAACTCCCATATTTCCTCTTCAGCTCAATAATTTCCGATTATGGATCTATCAAAAACAGGAAAAAAAAGTGAAGAACTGATCCAGGTTAAAATCTTACAGTCGGTCTCAAAAAAGGCTTTCTTCACCTTTGCTAGGACCTACAGATGGTTGTGTTAGGGTGGCAGTGGGAGTTAGGATGAGCAGTAAGGATTTGAGGCAAGAAGGGCTTGCATTTAATTCTGGGAATTTTTTTTTCAAGGAAGGAAAAAGCAGCATGAGAAAATAAGAAGAAGTGAAAAGTCAGAACTTTGAAGAAGATTTTAAAAGTGCTGGTTTGCTTTTACTAAGGAGACAAGTTCTGGTACTGACATTTGTCTCTAGAGTGTTCAGATTTTAACACACTTCTGCAGCCTTCAAACTGATGTTCAGCAATTGGAAAATACACTCTGCTTTGAATGAAAATTGGTCATGAATGTTGCTGTTGGGTTGGATTTGCTATCCTTCTAATACCTGTTTTTAGGCAGTAAAAACAAAAGCCAGCCTGACAGGCCTTTAGTATATTTGAACAGGAGGATGAATAAAGAGAAATACCTTGGGGGCAAATATTGAACAACAAAAGCCTTCTTGGAAGGGAAAAATTTAGCAGAAAACCGATTTACAAAGTGGTGGCATAATCTGTTAATAGCTGTGCAAAGTTTAAAGTGGTACAGGGTCAATATGCTATGAGGGTAAATTAGTACTAGGTACACAAAGCAATTACAGAAATCATCTTGCTATGGAAACCACCCACATTTCAAGCAGCGAGAGGAAAGCTTTTACACACTGTAACTTTCCAGTGTCACCTTTGTGAGGACTACTCTGGAACTTCTCTCTGGAACGATCACTTTATGGTGCTTTTTGCATGTGGCAGGTTTTTAATTTACATTTTCCCTCCCAGCAGAGTGGTATCCCAGAGCGTCTGGACTGTCACCCATCAGTACAGCCTTCACACTCTCACAGCTTGCTGATGGAAAATCTCACTGTCATTTCAGTGGGTTTATGGTGTCTCGGAAACTATTCTGTTCTTCTGATATCTGCCATCAGTACTGCTGAACCGTGTGCTTCTAAAATTGTGCCCCCAGTCGCCTCCTTTCCCTTAACAGAAGTATAAAGGAAATGGGCTCTTATGGGCTTCACTGTAATTAGGGGTATTAAAATGCTCTACGAGCAATAAAACAGGAAACATTGTTTTTTGTGGGTTTAGACTAAGCTGAGTAAACCGTTCTTTTTTTCAGATGCTACCAAATGCCTCTTTTTTTTTAATTTTTTTTTTTAAATAGACTGCTGCGGGCTTTGGTTTTTTTATGTTCTTTTTACTAGGACACGGAGCCCTGGTAGAGTTGTTTCCTTTAAAACATAAATGGAAAATATCTGCTATTTATTTATTTTGATGTATTTATTGCAATTACATTTGCAACTCATTTTATCTCACAGATTTTTATTTCCTTCTGAAGGAAGCAAAAGGCAAAATAAACAGCTTTTGAGACTGAAGCGTTTTCTCTGGAGAAATAGAAAATACTTCTTCCAAATTACTGAGAAGGCGGCTGTGACAGAGAATGTCAGCACTTGCTTTTGTTGAAACTTTATGGAACATACAGCGATGGGAGGACAAAACAAGCTTCCAGTCCTTTTACAACAAAGATCTTGGAGGGGGAATTTGCAGCCATGCAAATTGTGCCCACCACCTCAGAGAACAACGTGTCCCTTGCACTTACTTTAGATAAAAGTAGCTGGCTGTAAGGTTTTTTAATTTACTATCAAGTTAATATTAATTATTATATGTCATGGGGTTTGCAGAGGAGTGAAACTAAGGCAAGTTTTATCTTTAAGAATCTCTGGCCCAAGCCAGGCTTGTGACATGAGATAGTGAAGTACATTCTTGCCAGACATTTTGGCTGTGAAAAGTTCCTAAGCAATGCAGACACAGAGAAACACCATCAAGGTAAATTCCCTTTAAGGAAATATCAGCATTTAATTCAACCATCAGTGAACCCATTTGGCATGGATGTGGATTGGTTTGAGGATACCTCCTCTTCTTCATCCAACATGTTTATAGTAGGTTTTTAATCTCCCTTAAGAAGTAGGGAATTTTAAATAAGTTTGTGTAAAATCCAAGCATAAGTCTTCCTCTAAGGTGTGTGCATATATTCCTGAGTTTTGCTTTATGTTTGCTGTGTGCTCTTGTCTAGAGACAGATTTTGGGAGGATTTTTTCAAAACAGCCAAAAGATTTCCTGTCTTCTGACTGACACTAACAAAATGAAATGGTCCGCTCCCAGTTGTCCTGGGAATTGCATCAGTTCCATGCTGTGAGAGTGAGGGATCTGCATTTCTACAAACCTTAGAATGGATGATTATTTCTCACTATATCCTCAGGGTTAAAAACACCCACCAACAGGAAGTAACTTTGAACACAGTTCACACAGGCACCCCCCTCACACCACCCAACTGGAAGAGCACTTAGGAATGACATTATGCAAGAGGGAATGTTTGAGGTGTATGTTCTCTTTTTAATTTGCCATAGGTAGCAGACTGATCACTGCCTGTGTTTCTCTGTGTGGGTGACGTGTGCCAGTAAAAGATACATAGACAGTCATAATTGTTATTTAAGCCCTAAACTCAAGGCTTCAGGGGTGGATGTGGCTTACCGGCTTTCAAAGATACTCTTCAGAAGGAAGGTCAGTGAACTACCTAAAAGGCAGCCATACTCATAAGGATGATTTAAAATTTTCCTCACAAATTTGTCTTCGGCTCACATTACAGACACATTACCTTCCTAGCTTGCTTTAGGCAATCTTCTGTTAGAGATGCTCTATGCTACTTTTTGTTTCAGTGAGTGAAAGACATCAGTAAATGCTGCTTATCCTCATTCTTCTACCTCCTGCTTCTGATGCATCCAACCTAGTAATTAGAAAACATAAGCATGTATAAATCTGTGTTTCAGTCACGTCAGTATAGATACACAACAGAGGACTGAGTTTCATTCTACTTTTTTTCCTGTTACTTGACAGAACTAGGGGGCATGAAATAGAAACAATATATTTCAAGGCAGGAGAGTTTACATATATATTTCAATTTTAAATACAGTGCTCAAATTAAATTATTTCCCTCGAAAAATATTTTGCTGTTACTAATACTAACAACAGCCCATTCCCCTCATATCCACTCTCTGGTCTGTGGGATCATAACATGATAAAAAAACTGCACAGAGATTTTTTTATAAACACAGTCTTATTCCCATAAAAGGCTGGCCAGAGAACTGAAAATCATGTTTGGATTTCAGCATGGCAACTCCCACTAGCTGAAAGCTGATAAAGCTTTCAGGAATCTTGCATGATCTGAACGTCTGAAGTGATCCTCGATACCCAGCGGCCAACTGAGCTGTGGCTGTCCACCACTCAGTGCATTAAAATGAAGCTATAAACACAGCCATTTCTATTTTCCACAGTTTCCCTAATACGGATAATTGCACAGAGTATTACTTCAGCTGCCAAGATGATATAACCACACAGAGCCGCAATTTCAAAGAATACATTTTGAGAGCTCAGTGTGGTGCACGTTCCTTCTTATGTCACGTCTGTTCTATTTTTTCACTATGTAAATAGCTCCTAACATCTCTTCTTTCCTCCTGCCCCTCAAACAGTAGACTTCGTAATGTGAAAGAAAGGTAGTACTAAGCACAAGCCTATTTTTCTGAGTTAAAACAATCCACTTCAAACAAGAACATCTGCGAACCTAAACCTGTTGTTGAAATTCATCTCGGGTACTATATGTATTTTGATTCCTCACGTTCTCAAAGAGAGTACTTGCTTTTATGTTGTTTTACTGCTGACAGCCCAGGCACTCAAGCCTGCAAATCAAGTATGCAAATATCAACACAGATGGAGTGGAGAAGAAGACTTTTTCTTGCCTTCCTGGGATAGTGAACACTCATTACTGCATTTATTGCACTTTCTTCACTGTACAGGCTACTTTGATTGGATAACATCATGAATTAGGTGCTTGGAAAGAAGAAATATGGAACAACACAAGCACTTTTCCCCAAAGCAGGCTCTCAGCTACTTTGGCTATGGGGTTTGCAATGAATGGTTTTCCAATTCTGCATTTGTAAACTGCTGCTGCCCTTTGCAAAGGAAGTTTTAATTTCCATCTACAGTCATAGTACATTTAAAGTGCTTTTAATCTGGTTTATTTTTTTCTTAGTCACTTATATGGAAGTGAATCTTTGCAGGTTAAAAGAGATTTCAAGTCTGTTTACTTTTAGTCCAAAGAATCAGGATGAAATATGGTGCATTATTCAATTGCATTCTGCTCTGTTCTGAATTTTACCTTCCTCAAGGATCTGCATTCCATTCAGTACATAGTTTATACTGTGCTGGACCTCTTTTCTACCCTCTCATTTCCTCTCACCCACATTCCAGAGGTCAACATCCAGCACATCCCTCAAGGAGCCCTATCACCCACTTTTCTGAAAACATTTGAATTTCAGTTTTTTCCCTTGGAAGAGGTCATCCCACTGGTTTTATCAAAGGTAATCTTGGGAGAAAGCAACATAGCTACTATCAGAGTAACTGATAAAGGTTAAACCACAGATCTAAGAGGTTCTGTGTCTCATTCCAAAAGACAATAGAAGATTTTTGCATGTTTATGGCATCATACGGAGAGTGCATCATATTAACACTGGCCAATAAATCATGTTTGTCTCTAGACACATTTCTGTGTAACAGCACCAGTACAGACTCTCTAGACCATCTTTATCCACTCCCCACACACCCTGCCTTGACTGACACCTGACTGGCAATTTTAACTCAAACAGGAAACCACAGCATGGGGGGAACCTTTGTCATTGCTGTTTTGCAGTGGAATTACCATTTGAAATGAGAAAAGACAAGCTGCTGCTCCCTGGCCCCACTCCTGAACCTTGCCTTTTCTCAGGAGTGGCTGGATCCCTCCAGGGAGGTGTCCTGGGGCATCAGGGGCAGAGTGAATGCTGCCACCAACATGTCTAATCAATCCCTTCCAGCGGGAAGGGATGGAGCAACATGGGCAGGGTTTTGTCTGGGCATAGCTCCAGCATCTGCAATCATGCACTTAGGCAAAAATCTTTTTCTGGAGGTCTTTACTCGGGTTCATTGTTTCTGAATTCCAGCCAGCAAGTGAAAATTCACACTAGGAAGTGGGAGGAAAATAAGTGGAAAGACATCTAAAACAGAAAGGATAAAGGACAGAATAAATTGACTGACCACCAGCATATATAGAATAAAGAATGAGAAAGCAATCATCCACTCCTGGAACTTAACTGGATTTATTTTAAACTCCAACTGCCTATTCATGAAAGGCAGGCAGAAAGCAGAATAGTATTTTCCTAAGTATCAATTAGTGAGCAGCAGAAGGTGCAGGCCCAGCCAAGTGAAAAATTGTGTATAATTTTTAGGTGGGTGACACTGGTGTTTTTCTTTCAGAAAATCCATTCTACAAGCAACAAGGAAGACTCTTCAGGTTCTTCTGAGAGAGAGCTGAAGGCACAAGATAATGCTGGCAGGCTTGTTTGCATTAAGAGGGACTATTCCTCAGGAAAGTTTTATTTCAAATTTCATGTCAGGAGGAAAAGCATGTATTAATCAATTGATACAAGATTTAATACTTTTTTTTCTAATACAGCTCCCTCACAAAATGAAAGTTACCTAACATTCAGAAAGACTAGCCCTCCACACTATAAAGACTTTCCGAATCCAGGAATATCCTTCTAGGTGAACATTTATCAAGAGGAATCCACACCATAAGATCTGCGGAAGTTGTAGCCTGCTTTTCCACATTTACACTTTCAAGAGGAGTACAGCTGTGTTTTCACCTTGAGGCTTTAAAAATGCAAAAAGGCTGTTTTTGCTCAAAAGGATACCATCATGTACCAGGGGTCTTCTGGGTGTCCTTTTATTTTTTATTCTTTTGGCTAAGAACTGGAGTCATAAGCTTTTCTTGTGTGAAGTATATGGATAAACCCCCTGTCACACGCTATACTTAAGGAATTGAGTTTGCGTGGCAGAGATTAAACATGTAAGGAAGGAAAAGCTGCTAGTTTAAGAACTGAACTCTTCCTCTCCCTGGGTATCTAATTGATTGTGTGGAAGCTGCCCACACGCAGCACTGTACACTGCTGGAAGCTGCTGATCCTCCCTCCAAGCTGGCTTGACTCAGCGGGTGCTCACACATCCTTCCAGTGTCCTGACAACTGGCATAATGCTTATGGGATGAACTGGCTTCCCCACACACTTCCTCAATTCAAACCATAACGTGGTAAATCAGGTGTCAGTGTGCTTGTCCGGACATTTTTAAAGAGGGAAAAATGCTGATTTACAACCGAATGGGTAAATTGATAATTAGGCCATACAGAGAGTAGCACAAAGCTCAGTAGCTTAATTCCACAGCAAAGAGCAGCAGGAGCTGCATCCTGGCCTGCAGTGTCTGCCCCGAATCAAAAGCAGAAGATTCAATAAACAAAGGTTGAAATACTTTGTACTTCAGGTACTTTAAATAGTACTGCCTTACAGAAATATAATGCTGTTTCATTATACAGTTATATAATATTTTCTACCTGTTAAACTTTTTTAAAGTCATCAAGAGTTATTGCAGCACAGAAATGAAACATATGCTCACATTTGAGTATCTTAAAATATATGTCTCTATGATTCTTGCCTAGAATCACCTGGGAACATTCAGCGATGATGTACCAGTGAAGACAAAGCTCTACCTTAAACTGCTGTTTGATGATTGACTAGCAAAAGAAATTCACAGAAATGCTATGGATAAATAGCATGCTGTATTTATGTAATTTAAAATGTTGATGGAATGTAAGAATAATGATCAGCTAATAAATGGTTTATAGAAAGAGAAAGATCTCCTAATCTTCATCTTTTTCTCACATTTAAAGTGAGAAAAAGATGAAGATTAGGAGATTAGTATTAGTGTAGCTAGAATGAAGTGAATTCAATTCTATTTTTAATCTTTCTCTTTCAATGGAAGCATCCTTTTAAATAAAAAGAATATTATTTTGAAGGAACTCCAAGGGAACTTCTTTTTATTCTTCATCATTAAAGAAGCCAAAGGAGAAGGCTATCTGCAATTTACTATTTCCACGTCAGTAGAAGGAGAGGGTCAGGTTTCTAGACTTTTTTCAGGACTAGCTATATTTAACTATATGAAAAACTTCGCAGTACTTGTTATGGAAATGAAAAATCAAAGTGAAATCACATTCCTCTCTTGAGAGAATAGATTAGAAAAGCAAAAATTACTGTTAGTGGTTGCCCTCATTTTAGGCTTGAAGCAGACTGTGATAGAAACTACATTGTGAAATAAATTATTCCTTTTTAATTACTTGCAATAGAAGTTATACCTTTATCTATAAAATCAAAGTAACTGATAGATAAGAGGAATGTTGACTTATTTAATGGCTAAACTGATTTACACCTTCAATTCATGAAACATGGAAGAGGACTTGATCATCTGTTACTACAGTGTAGGAGTCTGAGCAGCCCCGACGTGCTGACAGATTGCATTCAGCAATATGCTGCTTCTCCAGGGAAAACGCTGGTTCTTATTTTGAAAGATTCAGGCACTGCTCAAATATGAGTATCTATAAAATGCTCATTAGGGACAATAAAAATCATTCTCAATGACTGCAGTGATATTAGGTGCCTTCAGAATCTTGATTAATTTTCATACTTGTTTTTGGGAATTTGCCTCGTGAAGAGATTCTGCAGTCAAGGCTAACCTGTCTTTTGGGTTTATGCTCTCATTTTGAGCAAAAGAGAGGATTTTTTATGCAGGGCTGTCTGCAACTTGCATTTGCTCAAGCTCCTATTCTGCACCAAAGCACTAAGGCCACAAAAGCAAAGCTGCCATCCTGGGTGGGCCAGGGGAGACATGTAACTCCATACCTAGGCTCTAACAGCATCCAGGAGCTGAATTATAGAAAAGGCTGAAAACTGTTTGAAATGCAGAGGGATAATTTTTTGCTGTGGTCTTCAGCTCCCAGCAAACCCCTCTCTAAAACTGCAGAGCAATTACAGAGCAACCATTATTTGGTGCAGAAAGAGGCCATGAAGAAATGGCATCAGTCAGGCTGTGCTTTCTCCCGTCAGCTGAGTGTTTCTCATTAGCAAGGCACCTATGCATGTCATTGGGAAAAGACATCTAACAGGCTGCAGGAGATGGGAGAGGAAGAATCCATAAAACGGTGTTGATATATGGGTGACCTCTTAGCTTTTTGGACTATCACCTAAAATAAAAGGGAGTAAGAAGAAATGCTGCCTTAATGCTTAATGTTATACTGCCTCACGGGGCAGGTTTTTGGCAGGACCGCTGCAACTCATTCTCCACTCATCTCTGCTCACAATCCCATTCATTACTAAATCATTAATACAATATTATGGTTTTTATTCAAATCAAATATTCAATCTTTATGTCTACTGCATGAAGTGAAAACATTTCATTGTATTACTGCAAAAAAAGATTAATTTTTTTTTTAAGTAATATTTAAGGGAAAAAAATAAGACTACGTAGAAAATTTTAAGAAACAAGGTGCCATTTTCCCCACTCCCTCTCGTTCCTCTTTCCCCAATCCCTATTGTACTGGGCTTATTTAGATCTACCATTAATAAATAAATGCAAGCATATAGGAATAATAATATGGCAGCAAATTTCATGACTCATCTTTGCAAGGGGTGGTTAAGACAATCGTTGTCAAAAAGTCTCAAAAAATAAAATAGGAACAGTGCTTATTTAATTAGATTAAAGTATCAGTTAAAAACTCTATGTAATATTAAATGTATCAATTTCTCTATAAGTAAAGAAGAATATTTATGCCTTGGCAGAATGCATTTTTAATTTCTCTGGCACATAAATGAGTTATAATAGCCAGAAAAGACAATATGTTCTGAAACTGGTAATGATTAAGAAACAGATTTAATAAAGGCCTTTGTCTACTAAAAAAAATTTAGATAGGAGTACAAGGATGTCCTGGTTCCATCCAGGACACGGTTAACTTTTGCAGTAGCCAGGAAGGGGCATGGTCCCGACCTGGAGGTTTTCTATAGGACCTCACATCATTGCTGTTGGCAGGGGGAAAAGGATGCTCTTCCAGGGAGAATGGGTTTCTCCCAGCTGAGGAAGTGTGGCTGACAGAGCAGTCAGGCTGGCATGGGGTGGGGCAGCATGGTGGCGATCCCGAGGTGGAGAGAGCAGTGTGGGCCACGTGGCTGTGGTCAGGCTGTGGGCTCCGCATGGGCTCCGTGGGGAGCATTTTTATTTTTTATTTGCATGTGAATCACTCTCTCTTTTGTACACTTGTATTATTATAAATGTTGTTGCTGCTGCTACTGTTCCTTCTCTTATCTCATGGATGTTTCCAGTAAATTGTTCTTATCTCAACCCAGGTTCTTTGCCTTCTGTGCCTCCAGTCAGGGGAGGGAGGGGAAGTGGCATCTGGTTTCAGCAGGAGTACTGAAGTGGAGGATGCCATTCCTAAACAGGGCAATGTAAGCAATGGGCATCCAAATTTTTAAGGAAGGGAATGAAAAAGGGAAAAAGAGAGTACTCTATCAGAAAGGAAGGTTTGTCAAGGATGCAGCCAGAGAACTACCGTATATCTAGTATGCATCACATTCCCCAAGTAAATGAGTGTCTTAGTAAGTAAATGAACAAGTTAATAGTGGGCTTGTGCTGGTTTTGGCTGAGGTAGAGTTGATTTTCTTCCCAGTGGCTTGACCAGGTCTGTGTTTTGGATTTGTGCTGCACACAGGGTTGATAACACAGAGATGTTTTTGTTATTGCTGAGCAGGGCTTACACAGAGCCAAGGCCTCTTCTGCTTTTCAGACTGGCCACGCTGGTGAGGAAGTTGGGGGTGCCTGGGAGGGTGGGAGGAGGCACAGCCCGGGCAGGTGACCCCAACTGACCAAAGGGATATTCCAGACCATGTGATGTCATTATATATCAGTATACTAAGCGAGGGGAAGAAGGAGGATCATTTGGAGTGATGGTGTTTGTTTCCCCAATCACCATTGCCAGTGATGAGGCCCTGCTCTCCTGGAGATGGCTGAACACCTGCCGGCCCATGGGAAGCAGGGAATTAATGCCTTGTTTTGCTTTGCTTGTGTGCATTGTGTTTGCTTTCCCTATTAAACTGTCTTTATCTCAAATGATGTGTTTTCTTGCCTTTACCTTCCCACTGTCCCTCCAGAATCCTGCAGGTGGGGGATTGAGCAAGAGGCTGCCTGGGCCCTAGTTGTTGTCTGGTGTTAAACCATGACACAGTCAGACTTGGAGTTTGAGCAGCACCCTTAGGCAATTTTCACTGAAATGCAAAAATAACACTTCAACAGCCATTTTTAGACACATAGAGATATCTCCCAGAAATATTTCACAACTGAGAATCCAGACACAAATTTAATCACATATATTATCAAATACTTGGTGTTTTCTTTATTTCTCATCCTGCTTAAAAAGCTGAATTCAGCTATATAATGATACTTTGATTTCAGGAAATTGAATGGCTACAATGGAACAAATTTGCTGTCATCTTTCCATTAGAGTTCTCTCAGATTTTTGTTTTGTAAATACATATATGCAAATGTTTATATGGAGATATAAAATGGATTACATGTGTCTATTTCTTTTATTTAAAAAAATCACTGTCTTGAATGTTTCTTTTGAAACAGGGTTAGATTTTAAATTGGATGGTGTGCCCACGGACATGAGACAGGGAAGGTAAATGTCATCAAGACCCTTCCAAGAGTTTGTATATAGTATGACTTAGAGGGTGTGAGGTTGTTTCAATTCCTTTCCTGAGGTTAAAAGTGGCATTGGATTTAGCTTGACTCATGGGTGAACAAAATGTGTGATAAGCCCTCCTGCCACTAGTAATGACCGACAGTTGACTGAACACAACCAATGCAGCCAGCCCCTTGACAAAGTTATGATCACGGGGTATGGGAGTAAGAAAGTCTTCACTACAAGACCAAAAAACCAACCTGCCTACTTCACATGATCCCCTTTTGAGGTGATAGTTTTCTCATTTTTCTGGCCTGTTTTTCTGAAAAGACCGTGTTTGGCAAATTCTTAAGATATCAGATTCCTGTTAGTGAGTGCCAAAGATTTCTAAAGTTCAGCAGTTCCTGCTGCCTATGGTATAGTGACCTTTCTAATACCAGGGAAGCAGTGGCAGATGTCTAATGTTTTTTGGCCAAAAAAAGAAAAAAAAAAAATCTTTCCAAATGTCAGATGCAGAGACCTTATTCAGACAAAACAGTTGTTTCTAAATTTCATGCAAGTTAGGATCAGAAGGAGCCATTAGTCCTCTTAGCCTTCTCTTCTGCAAGGCTCATACCCTGTCAGTGTTTTTCTCAGGCTTTAATAAGAAGGATTTTATATCCTAAAGATCATGGTAGGAAATAATGTTTGCCGGGTAGTTCATTCAGTAGTGATGTTGCTAAAAGTGACCTCAGATACTCATAGCTATGTTGGTAATATCAGTTCTTTTAAATCTAGTTCTATGAATTTCCTGTTTAATCCTTGGTTATTATTAGTTACATATCGGCCTAACCTTTTCTGTAAACCATTTTGTAAACACTAAAGCTGACACCTTGGAAAAATCCCAGTATACTATATAATTTACTGCTCAGATCTATAATCCCATCAAAGACACTGTCTACCCTCTTTGAAGCCCAGCTGATGGGCAGTACTTGCACTTGCAATCAAATAAAGATCAGATTGACCAGTCTGTTGTTCCTAGTTATTCTTTCAGTTCTTTCAGAATTTTCAAGGATTGGTAACTCTCTAAACCTCTGGAATGTTCCCAGTTTTCTGAGGACCATTAGATATTAACATGAGGGAATCAAACAGATCTTTTACCATTTTCTTCATGGCATTCAACTATTACTTTCTCTGGCAGAGTGGACTCAAAAATACTTTTTTAATGATAATGATTCTTATCCAGTCTTACAGCAGCTGACGAAGTGTTTATTACACTGAATATATGCCATCAATGCACCTTCACTTACCATTCTCATGGATATAATTTTTCCAGCTTTAGATCTTTCTGCAGAGTTTGAACACACTCAAGAGAACTTAGCAGGCAGATTGCCTTCAAAGAGAAACACTAGGGTTTATCTCCTGCAAAGCTCTTGTGTTCACAAGGTACCTTGGCTGCCTTCAAGGTTTTCTTTCACCTTACATTCCAACTCTAAATTGGAAATTTTTAAGTGAAACTAAAACCTTCCTTTTTTTTTTTTTTAAGTGCTGCTGGATGAGATGGTTGGGTGAAACAACTGCCAGAGGACAGCTAGGAAAATACTTTAGGTCTGACAGACAAATAGAGATACACAATCATAAACAAAAATTTAACGACAGCAAACCACTGAAAGCAATCCATAACATGCTCATTTAAGTTTTACTGTAACTTATTTAGGGAACCAGAGTAATGAGAGCCACAGTATATTGTATTGCTTTGCAGTAACAGCCTACTTTGGGATCATTTTATGCTCTTGTAAAAGTAAATGTCTGTAAATGACAATCTAGGATGACAGACAGCAGAAGTCAGCATTAACATGATAACTGACTCTACACATCTTGTTGCTTATAAATTGATGGTGTTAAATTAATCTCAGTTCATAATAGGGGACAAAAATGTAAGTAGGCATGATAAAATTTCAAAATGGAAATTTCAGACTTGATAACATCCTAATGCATATGAAGCCATTTATCTGTTTGGTGTGAATCTGCACGTTTCTGGTTATTCTCGTGTAGCAAAGAAAAAGGTTTCCTTTTTGCCAAACACATACTAAACTTTATTAAAACCACTTTGAATCAATTTACTCTGTATGAGTACTAATATTTCATATTTCCCGGCAGGACCAAAGGCGTATATGCCAAGAAACCAACAGTATTTTAGACTATCATCATCCAAATTTAAAAAACATGGGAGTTGTACTGCAGTGACGTCCATAAATCCACGCTGACATACACATACATAAGTAAAGCTGCTCCAGTCATGTCAGATATCATTTGACTTTAAGTGAAAGAGTAGATCAGTCTCATTTTTAGTGATGTAATGTTACTTTCTCTGGTTTGTTTACAGACATCCACTTTAATTTTTCTCTCTGAGTTATGCCAAGCATAATCTTTTTCACCATCTGTATATGGTCTTTCATATATACTTATGGTATTTCTGTCACTATAAATAGCAGTTGTGATTGTACTTACTAACCCACAGTGTAATTGGCTTTGACTAGGGTTGATTTCATAATTAGTCTCAGTGTTTATGTCAGAAATATTATGCCAATATTAAGTAAAGTTTCTCATACATATTTGGTTGCTGAAGCATTCAACTTCTTTGTGGGGAGGTGGCCTTAATACATCTCAAATATTGCTTATATGGCAAGACTCAACATAACCATTATCCCAAGAAAAACAGGTTTGTCCCTAGATGTAGAGTGGATGGGATCAGCAATTACTGGTCTCACACCCTTTCTATTTCATACTCAGCAACAGGGGAAAAAAAATCAATAGATCCCTACAGATTTTGCACACTTCAAAAAATGCAGTGGCAGATAGGAGGCAGAAAAAGGAAAGCCTCCCTCTGTGTACAAATTATGTTCAGCACTGGTTACCCTGAGTTTTTGCAAATAACTATTATGTGCTTTTCTGTATTTTTTTCCTTGTTGATTAAGGGAGTGCTGTGTGAACATTACAAAGATACAGCTGCCTCTGCTGTCCTTTTCAACCCCAAAAGCTGGAATATTTAGGAAAATCTCCCAGAGTAACTTCAGCTCCTTTCAATTCTTTATTTAAGCTGTTGCATTATTCAGAAAGAGAGTCTGGATTTTCCATACTGGTAGAGATCCAATAATCATTTTTACTTTTTAAGAAGTCATCTTTACCATCAGAACCACTTGCTTTTCTGTATATGTAATTATTTCTCTTTGCAGTCCTTCTGGTATCTTTTAGAAGATTTGGCAGAATGAAAAAAATGCTCCTTTTATTTTCTTTGGGCACCAAGCACGGTCCTTACCTACTGTTCAGAGCTGAATTTCAAATTTGAGTGTTTCAACAGAACAAAGTCAAAAAAAAGGGAGGTGTCTCAACACAGACCATTCTTCAGATTCAGAGTTGAATGAACAAATATGCTTGTTCTGGTTATTTTGCATGTAGAAAGGTGATTGGACATGTAAAATAACCACAACCGGCAAATTAATTATTGATTACAGTGCAGACTTCAACTAAATGCAAAATTAAACATTTATTCTGATCAATAAATGATGTGACAGTTGTGGCTATTCCCTACGTCAAGTTGGATTTCCATATGTCTGTGTCCCAATTAGGTAGCCAGGGGTCAGAGCTGTGGGAAACATGCTGGGACCTGAGATAGGAGGACAACTTGCCGGGCTTGCTGTCCCTCCTTGACTTCATAAGTGTTTCACCCTGGATCCTTTTCAGGGCAGTTTCCCAGCACTGGGCTCAGAGGGAAGCCAGGGGAGCTCAGGGGAGCCGATGGGCCAGGGGTGCCCAAAGTGAACTCCTGGATGGCGAGAGCATCCTCCCTGCAGCACGGATGGGTTTTCAAGGTGTCTCCTCATTACCTTTGGGGAAGCTAAATTTCTTTAGAGAGTGTAAGTGGTGGACAGGGTAAAGAGCTGGTTTTAAGTTTTCATTTCTGCCCTCACCTTCCCCATCTAATTCACTCCCTCTGAAGAAATGTATCATTTTTGTTTTGTGTTTCTTATGGCCCTCCTTGAGTGTTTCACTTGCCATTTCATCAGGGAAGAGTTAAGAGGCAATATTCTTAGCCAGAGAGAATTGAAGGAGAAGAGAGGAAGGGAAATTACAATTGTTTTCCTCAAGAAACAAAATAAAATGTGGGAACTTGCTTCTCTTGTTCAGTGCCACAATCAAACACACCGCCCATGGATTTACAATTGACTACTGTGTTCACACTGTCTACTTGTGCAATACAAGGTATGCAATACAAGGGCAGAAAGCTTTACAAAAACGGGCTTTGGATCAGGTTTTAGTTGCAATAAAGTAAAACTAATTTTTGAAAAGTGTAATTTTTTTGTACAGTGTGTGGCATACCTGCATGGCCTCAGTGGGGATAAAGAATTAAAGTTTTCTGATGAATAGTAAACTGCTTTTGAATTCTCCTATGAAGATGATTTATAGGGTTCTAAGTGTTTTGCACCTGCCTTCAGGAATGAAATACATATGATTTATGTATCTGGAAGGGGGGAAAAAAAGGAAAGAGAAGGCAACTGTCTGATCCTTCTCTACCATGACAGCATATCATTCTGAGAGGAGAAGTAACTGTTTGAGGTTAATTTAGATCACATCAATCTGTATTACTTGACCTTTTCAAAATAAACAGAACCAAAAAGTGACTACACAAAAAAGTCAATTTTAAAGCCAATTACACTAATAGTATTTGATGTGTAAATGGGTGTTTATTATTAAAAAAAAAATGCTGCAATAAAGCTGAGGGGCATTTAAAGACAGGAGATGTCTAATTGTAGCATATCCAGTAATGAAATCACAGTCAGCCTAGTAGCTGATTAAGGTTAATTTGAATCACATCAATGTGGATTAACTTGGCCTTTGCAGAATGAACAACACCTTTGTGCCAACATGATCAATTAGTCCCCTTAACTTCATACGTCTGCTTGGAAAGGTTAGATTTATTACTTATCAAGATAACCACTTGGAGATTAAAATCTCAGGCTTGTGCACATTTTTTCCCCCATCGTACCTCAAGGAATGAAATGAAAAGAAAATAAAATATGAAACTTTTTAAATCTCCGTGCAGTTTGATGTTTTATCTAATAAGCTTGAAAAACCATTTTTATCCTAACATTAAGTAAACTCTGGAGACTGGACACATAGAATTGTCTAGAAAGCTCTGACTGTGCTCACACTCCTGTACCACTTTTGCAGCTACCTATCCCAAAGGCATTGCAGCTGCCAATTCTTTTTGGAAACATTCCTCCAGTGTAAAATCTGTGGTTTGCCTTTACCCTTTTCCATCTTCCCCCCATCCCATGCACGGGGGTAAAAAGAGGGGATATTGTGTTCATGTATGAACGGTAAAGACCTCAGAATGATCCCAGTGGCAACCCCAGTGATCTGCCATCACCTACAGGCTGTGCTGTGGTGATGTTTCTCACAAAGAAGCTTGAAGACCGAATTGTTTTACATCTCCTCCTGTCAATTTCCCATCCATAGAACAGGCTGTTGAGTCTTACTATGTTTAACAAAATTATTGGAGAAAAGGTGCTCAATATTTCATAGGGGATGTTTCCATCTCAGACTGTGGGACTAAGGCATATCAATGTTCTCTATATTGATACTCCCTTTTGACCTGCTAACAATAAATGTTCCACGAATCTTAAGATCACAGGACACAGACTTGCTGACAGACACTCCTTGCCCCATATATACTGATTAGAGACTATATAAATTGGATGGACTCTATGGAGAGTCAGTACTCACAGGGATGAGAGATTCAGCAAATATACCTGATACCTGACAGCATACAGTGGGTTGAAGGTCCTGCAAAAATATCCTATTTGTGAAAGACAGCTTAGCATTGGTGCAGTACTGTCCAAACAGAGCTGCACCTGTTTTTAAGCCATGTACTATCTGTACTTACCATAACACTGTTGCTGTTCAGCTTCCACAGAGGCAAAAATATGATGGTAGAAGACCTGATTGTGGTGGTTTGACGCTGGTTTAAACGCCAAACACACGAAATCAAATTCAGTTGCAATATACAGAAAAGTTTATTATTAACAGAATGAAGAGTGAAGGAAAAAAAGAGAAATTATAAGAAATCAAAGCAAACCTTAAAACACCTTTTTTTCCCAGTGCTCCCCTTTCTATTACAAACTTCTGACAAGTGAAAAAACAAAACAAGGGATTTGGTCAGAATTGCATTTCTTTTAAGAGTCTTTTTATGCTTAAGGAAAAGAGGTTCTTCTGCTGTGCCACAGAATTTCCACAAACCAACAGTCCGCCCGGCAAACAATCTGGTGAAGTGACAAAGGTATCTCTCCCATGAATCTCAGTCTTTCCACACTGCCGAGTCATGGGCCACAGGAAAAAAACCATGGGGTTTTAACTTTTTAAGCATGAGTTATCTTAGCCTGAAAGCAAAGGTTCTCTGCTCCAAATTTCTATGGCCTGGCGTGGGCCTCTTTCGAACAGCTTCTCACAATGTCTATATGGCCTGGCGTGGGCCTCTCTTTAAAATTACAGGCTGCACAAGAACTTCTCATCCCCCCAAGTTTTTCCTAAATGGATTAAAGTTTTTTCTATGGCTTTGCAAGAAGCATTTTTAAGCACCGCGCCAAAAGCGTGACAGCCCTCTTTTCCCGTCGCCATCTCGCTGCCACCCCACGTGCTCTCGCCCCTTCCTTTCTGTTTCTGACCTTGGAGCCGCCGCGTTCAGCTCCCTCCCATGTGATTTACTTTCTCTTCCTTCCTCGCTGACTTGAAAGAAGAGGTGTCTTTGTCGGCTGCGGTGCGTGGTGTTGCCTCGGTTTTGGCGAGAGCTGTGCTGGATGCGAGGGTGCCCCGCCGGCTCCGTGCGAGGCCCCGGCAGCTTCAGCTCCTCTCGGCCCCGCGGTCTCGGTCCCGCGCTGCCTGCGGAGCCGGGACTGCTCTCCCTGAGGAGGGAGGGCCGGCCCCGCCCCGCCCCGCCCCGCCGAGGGGTCAAGGGGGGGCCCGGGCCGGGCCCTGCGGCCACCCCTCGGCCCTTGAGGCCAGAGACGAAGAGAAACTTCCCTCGCTCGCTATAAACATGGGATTGCAGAGGTGTTACCAGCTCTTTCATTGGGTTTGCAACTTATATCCATCAACTACATTTCAACCTACCACACTGATCAGCGCAGAGAAACTGCGACGGCCTACTAAAGCAGGTCAGTGAACTTCAGCTTTTCATAGAAAAAATAACTTTGTTATGACAAAAGGAGAAAATAAAATTTTGTAAAAAGTTTTGGAAACAGTGCCATTGGTAAGCAAATCTTCTGAGAGAATGTAACGGGAAGCTGAGGCTTGGGATACAAATATGGCAAATCACACAATCCAACTTGAAGCTTGAAGAAACAAGGTATGCAGAAGAAAGTGATAGCTGCAGCTGAATTAGGCTAATTTATTCAGAGGTGAGGTCACAGAGGGGAATATCCCTTTGAAAGGAAGACCTGTGAAGTGGTGCTATAGTCACTTGTATTCCTTGCACAGTAGAAAGTGTGGGATGGTAAAGACGGCAGGAGACAACACTCGCCTTCGTATTCAGGGTCATGTGAACCATCAGTCTTGTGCATTCTCCTACCCATTTCCAATCATGGAATAATCCTCTTGTTATTAAAACCACTACTTACATGGAAATAGGACATGGTTGATTTTATTTATTCTGATTTGTTGTGAATGGTCTTTCGCCTATTTTTAAATTCCATCTGTTACTGCAGTTGTATCTAGTTGTATTCCAATATGAAGCTGGAATCCTGATCTGCTGGATAGGTGTTTGCATTTAGTCCAAGGAAACAGTCCATTACTCTGTGGGTGTTTTCTCTTTACCCTGTCTCCCTTCCCAGCAGTCTGTTCTGCTTCCCTCAGCTGGAAGCCAGGCAGAATGGGTGCCACTTGTGCCACCAGCTCTCCTCCTGCCCAGCTGCAAGTGCTTTGCAGATTACCAGTTGCTTGTGGGGACCGCCAGCACGGAAGCAGCAGCAGTGGCAGCATTTCCCATGCACGGACACTCAGCACAGCCTTTGCAGAATATTTTGGAATACTGTAATCTGGACAGCATTGTCAGTCTACACTGTATCTGGAGCAATCAGAACTGGAGAGCTGACTTGTTAACTTAGTGGCATTTACAGAAAAGGAAATCTACTGCTCAGCATCAAAGAGCAGTATGTTTCTTCAGAATGGATAAAATGGAAGTCACTCATAAAATTACACAGAGCTGCCTTAAAGCTTGTGTTATCCATGGCTTCACATAGATTCAGGTCATTAAGGCTGGTATCTGAACTAATTTTGTTTCTTGTTTTAATTTTTATGAATGCTGTTAAAATACACCATACGTTCTTACCTGAATCTCAGTGTCACCCCTTAGATGATGCACAAACCTCAGCTTAAAAAGGGGCCTGCAAATCAGCTCTGTTGGATTTGCTTTGTAAAGAAGCCTTTGCTTTGTAAATTCTGCTTTTGGCCACGTTACTGTCTCAGGTATCACAGTGATTTCCTGGTAGCAGAAACAAGTTAATTCAACACAGTGAGTTCAACTCTTTGACGATGTCTGACTTAATTCTTAAAGGAAAATTTTTTGAGTAAACTATTGTTTCTCCTTTTTCTATGTGTAATTCAGTTTGCTATTACTATCATTTCTTTTGTAGCAGTCCAAAAAAAGGTGTGTGTTGTGTATAAGACATTTCAGATTGCTCTTTGGGCACAAGCATCTGAAATCAACAAATGACTTAAACCTTACTGCTGTCAAGTGGAAACCTCTTAAATTGGCCAAGTATTATTCACTCACGTTTGAGAGTACTTGAAATATGAACCTCACTAAACAAATGGCTCTTTTCAAGCCCACCAGAAAGACAAGGTGAAAAAACAAAGGCTGGCCAGTGAGAAGAAAGGAAAAGACACTTAGGAGTGAACTTGCAGAAACAATGCGAAAAACCCTGCTCTTGAAGGAAATTGTGTGTAAATTGACTCCATACAGGTAATCAAAACATTTTTGTCTGGTTTAGTATTTTTGTAGATTTATTCTTATATAATACATGTCATATGTATTCCAACATACTTACATATGTTCATGCATAGAGGTGTAAAACATCATTCACACTTGAAGGATATATTCCTTATATCAATTTTATGATATTTAGCAAAAAAAATTTGCATATTTAGTGATGGCTTCCAAAATAGTCTTTGATCTCTCTTCCTGTCCTTCCTATCATTTCTTTTGTAAGCAGTTTGAGTTGGCTTTCATCAGGGACCTAAAGCTGGTCCCCAAACACTGACAAAAGGGAGTTTAGTGTGGAACAAGTCTGAGATCTCTAATTCTTTTTTTGTGTGTGATACTGGTTAGGCTGCACTATTAAATGAAGCAAGCAATGGCTGATAAATAAAATACCCTGAAGTCTTTTTAATTCTCTTGTATATCAGATTGCTACTTAGCAAAAGGAAACCCAAACAAAACAAATCAACCCCTACCAAAGAAACCCAACAACAACAAAAAAATTCCTACAATTTGCTCTCACAACTGACTCAGATTTTACAGTTTTAGAATTAAAATTGGAGTTTTTAATGTAACTTTGTTTTTATGTAACTTTAGTTTTTCTTTATGAGTGAAACTTTTTACCAGTTGTAAAAAGGCAAAGCAAATATTCAAAAGACTTAAGAGTTAGGACACTGTGGCTAAACTCTCTCAGTCATTGCCAGTAATAAAAGTTAGACCAGGTTATTTCAATCTGGTATCAAAGTTTAGACAGAGACAAGAAACAGAATGGTGGGTTACCATGGCAACCTCCATCTCCTGCCCCATCCCACTCGTGCTCTTCTATGCTCAGTTGAGACTGAGAGTTTTGGTGATTGGCTCCTTCCTTCGGATGGGTGTGTACAGAATAAGATGATTTGTCACACAGGTGGGGGGAACATACGAGAGGCATAGAATCACAAGATGAAGAATTGTGGCACCCTGATGAAGCTGCATGGATGCTATGGTACCCAACATTCCTCTGGAATATGGTGCTAGGATCCTTGTACCCGTGGCATTGGCGCTCTCCAGCCACTGCTGCTCTCTTGCCCCTACTTTCGCCATGTTGACTCCAAAGCAGATGCCAGGAGTTTTGGGCTATACATCATCCATCACTTCCTTGAGCTTTTTCTATCTTTTTCCAGGCTGATGTGGCTGCCTCTGACTTTATTTTCTGGGTAAAAGCATTTTTTTGTTCAGAAATTTGCACAGTGTGTAACCCAATGTGACCTTAACCTGTAGTCAGGGCTGAAGGGCCCCAGTGCTTCCATGGGGCACCCCCTTCCATGCTCCCTGCCACCTTCTGTGCAGGACAGCCATCTTCAGGAACTTTGACTTACAGCCTTCCTCTTCTACTACTCTCATGAAAATAAAGTATTTCCAACCCTGAAGTTATCGTAGTTGAGGCAGTGAATATACATACCGAAACATAGTTCATCTGTGTGTATGTATGTTTGTATATTGCTGAAGGGGTATAGGCAGATGTTTTACTTTTGATATGAAATAATGCCTTAGGCTGTAGATAGATTTTGCATTTTTGATTTTAGTAAAGTTAATAGCAAAGACAACAGCCCCACCAAGTCTTTGTTCATTTGAGTTTATAATCCCTGGTTAGTTTTTCCCCCTTAGATTTTTCTGCCCAACCAATGGCGTGATATCTAACAGCCACCATTATCACACCATTTGGGCAGCGTTGCTTATGATACTGGCAATGGTGTCTTTCAGTCACTCTGTACTCCCTGCGACCCACATATGTCTTCTTCCTCTTCACCAGCTGAATCACAGTATGCTCTGCTGATGGACTCAAGAAAAAGGGAGACGCATTTGCTTCTAAGTCTCACAGTTGTCTGAATACAGAAGAAGCTTGTGGCAATTTATGCCCTGCTGAAATACAGTTATCTTAACTGATATATAGGGATTACCATAATATTTCCTATTAAGTCAATGTGATTTTCTTCCCATTTCCGTAGATAAAAAATGGTAATGCATTATCACCAGTGACATTGCAGGCACTGACTTCAGCTATGAAAATAAAAATCTAGCTGTATACATAAATAATGTTAAGATTGTTACTGTTATATGATGCTGATAGAAGTATTCAGTCTTTGTGATCCAAGGTTATGCTGAGCATACTGAACCTTCCAGAAATCTACTTTAAAGATGCTTGTAGTTGAAAATACCCTAACTAGCTCCTCCAATTTCAAAAGTTAGCAGGCATTATCATTAACAGTTCTAAGAGAGCCAACAACGCAATGAATCAAAACACAGACAGCGAATACTATACAGTGTCCCTCTAGCTTTTTAATTCACACAGAGTGACAAATATACTACATTAAGTCGGTGCTTAATCATTGCTCATTTTCCTGTATTCCTCACCACAAAAACAAAATTCATTACATGATAAATTTGTTACCACTCTTCTGGCTGGTTGCTGGAAAATTCTTTCTATAGTACGAAAACAATATCAGGGACATTATTTTATTTAATTACAGTGTTTTTCAACAGAAAATGCTTTGATTCTTTTTCTTCTCAAATTGTCACCTACTAGTAGTTTGTCCCTGCAACTATGCTACAGTTTCATTTCTGCTCTCCTCTTCCATTCCCTTTATTTTTGCTTGTAAAACTATCTCTTCAGCCAAATTACACTTTGCTTGTCTGTTTATGGGAGGATGACGATTATAGCAAACTGATTTGATTTCTGAATTTTTGTCAAATTATCTAAATGTCTTCATGTTAAACCTGTTCCATTTCTCCTAGAATAAAGAAATGCCAAAATTCAGAAAGGAAGAGAATGTATTTTTTCTGCCGGAAATTTTGTTTTATTTTTTTATACGCCTGTGCATTCAGAGTTTGAGTCAATAACAGAAAAGACATTAGGACAGTGAAGGAGTTTTTGCATTTTATCACAATGGTTTTCCAAAATATATTTAATAATACATTGGCTCTTACCTGCTGGTACTGTTAGGAGTAAATTACAGAAAGGGACAGAGCTGACTATGTATGACTGGCATAGGAAAATATCCTACACTCTCCTGTCTGTTTTCCTTGTAGATTGCACAGCTTTTTGAAGTAGTAAACTGTTCCTCCAAAGAATGTTTTCTTGGTGCTTTATGTCCCTTTCAAAGCAACCTGGCTGCATCAAAGCCTCGCTGTGCTCTGGTGAGGCATTTGCCCATGCAAGCCTTCCCAGAATGCTACATTGGCACAGAGATTCTTGGTGATAAAATAGAAACCTTCTTCTTCAGCCAGAGTATTCATTTTAGGCTAAAATGCTACTTGATCATGGTCAGCAAGGAAATAATGTGTTTGTGTGATGCTCAGAAGTAAGCAGCCACCTCTGGAGCTGGGATCTGAGAGGACTTACTGAAGCTGGGTGAATAGTTTGAAATTGAACTGCAGCCAATGGAAATGGAACAGTATTTTTGTGACGATAGACTTTCCTCTCATATATGTGTATGCTGGCTAGCTTTTATTGCATTCGATTTTACAGTATTACCTGCTGCATTGTGTCAAAATGATGTTACATGTTGAATGAAGATAGTGAGTGCCAAGAACAGAAAGAAAGGAAAGAAAATCCTATTTTCCAAATGCAATTTCTGCTTCTTCAGAGCAAATTGGAGCATGAGGACTCAGTCTGATAAGAAATAACATATTTAAAGTACAGAAGTGGACATTAAGTAACTAGAGAATTGCATGACCCCACTTTAGTGTCAGAGTAGAAGTGCAGTAGATGGATTCAGGAATCCCCCAGCCAAACATTCCTTCTCCATTTATTTGCCAAAGTGATATGAATTTGTCATTGTCCTACTGCTTATCCCTGTCCCTGCTTATAGAAAGAGGTTAAACATGGCTGTGAAAAGGAGCCTTGTATTTGAGAAAGGTATGGCCCAGTACTACCTGAGAATACTTAAGTAAGTGTTGAAGCTTAAATACTTCATCACATTTCAAAAAATGCTACAAAAGCATGTGTTTTGTGATCAAATAGACTGCTTGTGTCTTGTTGTATAACCTATGTAATTTCATTACTTTATCTCAGAAATTATGCTTATTTTATTTCTTATCAACAGCCTAGCTACTCTGAATTTTCAAATGTTGATGACGGTCCCTTCCGGAGAAAAGCAGAGAGTTCAGTCTAAATTACATGAAAACACACTTTTACTCCTGACTTTATTTTCTTATGCCCATTTGCTGGTTTGTTCACTTGCCTTTTGTGTCCATTTGTAAAAGAATAGTTATGTAATCACATACAGTTTAAAAGGCACATCATACAGCTTCATGACCCTGTTTTAAAAATGTTTCTTCAAAGTATTTGAGTTTCGTTATTGGCTTTTTTACTTTTCTGTGCAGAAGTAAGCAAAGGGGGGCAGTTCCAATCAAAGTCGACGGCCTTCAGACTTGTGTAGAAGGAAACGAGAGTAAAAGAAAAACTAAAAGAACCACTCAAGAGCTCTCTCATTGCCTCCCTCAGCTCCTTCCCAACTTCTTTTCCAAATGAGATATAACAAGAGAGCAATTCCTTCCTAGTAAAATGTTTATAGAAGCAGGCTTTTCATGGTTTTGTTTATTTTATTGACCCTCCTTGACCCCTCCAATAAATAAACCACTTGACCCTTCCAATACTTAAGGTAGATTAAGAAATAAAATAAAATTTTTTCCATGATAGTTTTATGAAAACAAAATATTTATGATGAATGTGAGCAATGCTTATGTGATGAAAATTTTCCAGTCTTTTTATCACATATTAACCTACACATATATTTAATCAAACCACAAGTAATATCTAGTGAATTAATTAGCAAAAATGTCCTAATTTAAAAATCTGTATACAACCCTAAACAAAAATCTCTGATTGAAAATAAATCATGTGTTGTCACCTTTAGGAGTGCGTAGTGAATGTGTAAGCATGCTCTGTGTATATTGAATGCATAAGAACATTTTGTCAGGTTTGTCCAAGCCAGGTGTAGTTGCATTCAAGAAAATAAATCTTGTTTAATTAAATGTGGCAATAACAAGTTGTACAAACTAGGGATAAAACATAAATAGAGGAGATTACTAATGAAGAGGAAATTTAATGAACTTGGTTTTCTTCCTGATTGCTGAGGCATTTTTTTTTGATGTATGACGGAGGGATTCAGGTGAGCTGAAGAGCAGTTGCCCACCTGGATGATCCCCGTTTTTGAAGATGGGCCAAATGAAGGAGCTATTGGCTGGGAATTTGGGGTGAGGTTTCAGCAAAGGGTGGTGTAATTCTGTAACACTGTGAAAGTTTCTGAAAAAGATGACCCGGATGACTTTGAGAGCTGTTGGAAGTTGGCATTGGTGCTTTGGAGCTTATAAAACTGCTGCTAACAGGATATGAGGTATGAAGGCATAAAAGTAGGTAGTGGAACGTGCATCCATCCAACTAATTTTATGGGAAATTAGCACTGGATGTTCTTGGGTATTTTTAATGAAACCACAATTTTACTGAAAATAACTGCATTGACTAATGTATTCATGCACATGAATTTATTCTTAACATATCTTATTAGAAAAAACAAATAAGCCCATGGATACCTATAGTCAGTTTAGTTATCATAAAACACTTTAAGCTACCAGTTAGATTTCTGTTTAGCCACATCTGCTTGCAGGAGATGGGGGCTTTCAGCAGTGGTTCACTGATGATGGTAAGGAGCACCTGGCAATTCCAGAGGGGTTTTCTATCAGAGGAAAGAAAGGCAGAAAGAATATTGCTAAAAAGAAGAAGGAGGCAATGAGATAAAGGATTTTATGGTGTGGGATGTTTTTATTGTTTTTAGCAGGCTCTCTCTAAAGTGAAGTACAGGGAAAATGAAAAAGTAAATGGAACTGATCTGTGATGGAGGCCTTGAGGCATTTTGTTCTGATTAGGAGTTAAAATCCCAAGGTGATGAAATTGTTAGAGGGAGAGTGATGTGAAGGGTTGGTGCCCTTAGTGAGAAAGCAGCCTTTAGCACTGTGTAGGGGTGTGACTGAGTGGAAGACTTCAGGTAAATTTGGTAGATGTATGTTTTAACTCAGATTTGAAATACTCTTTTATTTGAATTATGTAAAATACTTTGTCATCATAGCCCCTAAGAGCAGCAAAGGAGATCCTTAGTGTGGGGCTGGCTGTTGCAGCTCGCTGGACTTGATCAAATGTGACTTCTAGTGCAAGAAGGCACAATGAGGAACTGTTCTTATCTGACTTGTAGGTATTTTCAGTAAATTTTAGTGCTGATGCTATTCAGGATTTTCATTCAGTGATATAATTGCTGCAAGCATTTGCAGAGGGAACTGAGGTGATGTACTACAATGATAATCTAAATTAATTAGATGGGATTTCTTAGATGAGCTTGTTTGAAAATCTCTTTAAATGCTGCCAAATGTTAAGCTTGATGTGTAGGAATACAGAAAGTAGCTTGTGTTTATGAGGGAGAGCTGCCTGGCTTGAAATAAAGATTCTTTGAAGAAGAACTTGATGGAAATCCCAGAAAAATTATAGAAATTTGAGCATCTGATGTGATGCTTTGACCAAAGCAGTGTTTATACTTGATTACTGAAAATCAGGGGAATGAAGCAGGAGTTAAAATCGTGAAATTTGTAGTGAAATCACAGCCAGTTGTTATGCTGATTTAATGCTAAAGATAAACTGGAGGATAAGGAAGAACTCAAACTTGAATTGCAAGGATACTTTGTGAACTAGAATAAAAATGTAACAGTAACAATGACTAGTTTTTCAAATGTAACTAATGTTTAATTCAGTAATAGTTTGATACTACTTATTTTGCATCATGCAACCAGGTTTCAGATTGTTTGGTTTTGGTTTGGATTTTTTGTATTCCCTAAAAGCTTTGGGTGGACTTTGGATGGAACTTTTTTTCAGCATTTATACTGTGTGCATATATGTACTCTTAGTTTACAAATACACTCTGATGTGCATCTATCCCTACAGTATATGAGATTAGAACCTGGTGGCATTCAAGCGTGGAGTAGCACTGAAGAGAACAGCAGATTATATGGAAGATAGTTCAGTGTCTTTAGAACTTTTTGTAATTATGAAGCTCATTTCGAAGAAGGAGGCTCACTTCAAATCCCCTTAGCCAGCTTGATATACAGACCTCTGAATTCCAGATTATAGCCAGTTTAATGCAGACACATAGAAGGATGTAGCCTGGAATTAAATTTTAGCACAGTCTGGAATGTACTCCCTCTAAACCCTGAGGAGTACTACTTGCCTGAGAAGATGCAGCATAAATCCAGTGAATGTTTGCCATTGTAGTCTTGCCAGAAATATGCAATATTCTCCCACAAAAATGCGTGGGTTAGTCCATACTCTATCGGCAACAATATAATAGTTTTATCAAGGGCGAAAAATAAGAAGCTAGCTCAGGTAAAATTTTTCTGGCTATATAAAGAACTCAGTTATTATAAATCAAACTCAAATTAAAACTGCATCAAGTTTCAGCGTAGCCAGCAGGTTTGTAGTGTTTTAGCCAGGAAGTCTTGCAAGGTACCTGTACTAATGGAGAGCAAACACTACAGTTTGGAAGAGTATAACTGGGCACTTCATCTTGCCTTATGTTGTGTATGCTTCCCAGATTCTGTTGTTTATGCTGAAAATCATTCTTATTGTTTAAATTGCCTCTTTAAAGTATGACTTTCTTTGCACTCGAAAAGCAAACATTTTGTGGCACACTCAAGGGATGTGTTTTAGTGTCACAAAAAGCTGTGCGGGGGTGTTTTTGGTACTTGCTTGAGAGCAGGTAGAACACAACTATGGATGTTTGATGGTCCATTTACTTTCCCTCAGCCTCCTCTTATGTAAGATAATTGTATATTGTCATCCTTGCAACCTCTGATCCTGTTGACAAGGATAATCATGGAACTGTGAATGTGATCTCGAGCTTTCCCTTGAAAGCTAAGGGAAATGAGGAGCAGACCTGTAGCCCTGAGTGAAGGCCAGCAGGGAATAATCTGGGGTACTGACTGAGGATGTTTGCTGGGAAACATGACTGAACTGTGTCCTTACCCCATTACAAAAGGGATGATTTCAAAATCTGTTGTTTTATGTAAACTGCACAACCCACAGTACAACATGTTATTGTAGTTCTTTGCATCACATCTGTGCTTTCAACTTGAGGGGCCTTCCAGCATCCACCTCACAGCTTCAGCTGTGTTTCCAGAAATATATTGTCAGAAATATATTTATCAAATGTCTCTTTAAAGTTTAAAGCTTTTCTTTTTGTTCTTTGACTAGAATTGGAGAGGGGAAAAAATATTAAGCAGGGCCAGTCTGCAAAAGAATCCAAGTGTGTAAAGCTCATAATTTTTTATCTTTTGCTAAAGGAAAGGGAACATCATAAGAAGAGAGCATCACAGCTAAATGAGCTTTTGAATTGCTGTAGAAGAAGAGTACAATATTTATCTTCCCTCCTCCCATGTGGCTACAAAGGTAGGAGGGAAAGTCAAGATACAGTGTGCATCAAGTTCATGGTTTTCTTAATTATCAGAAATTGGTTTGTCAGCAGAATCTAGCTTCTGAATCTAGCTTCTAGCTTGGATTAAAAGAAGTGAACACTATATCTGAAAGCTTTAAATATGAATTTTCACAGTAACAGTATTTATGATGGACACACCTTGCACATCTCTAAGCTTCCTGACTGTACAGATATTTTAATTGCTGATTAACCATTTTGCTATGAAAGCAGAAGCCCATCTATTTACTGAGGAAATTCAAACATATGATTTCAATGTGTCTTAGAAGTACTCTTTTACATATGCAGTAAACAATTTTGGCGTGCTTTGAAAATGAGGACCTTAAAATATATGGCTTCCACTACTTTAGTTTGGTGGGTTGTCAACTGAACAGGCACATCCAGTACAAGGTCAGACATGTCTTTATTCTTCAAAGGACATAATCAAAAAAGTGAATATGTTTAGTTATTAGCTAGGAGGTACAAAACACGTGAGGAAAGAAGTGGTACTTCTTTTCTATCTTAAATTAGATAACTGAAATTTCAGCTGTGTCTAAAACATCTGCATAGTTATTGAGAAAGATATGTAACACTAAATGCTTATTTTTCTCTATTTAATAAACACAGTCGTCCGAATTAATCATTTGATCAGTCTTTAAATTCCCCAAGTTTAAAAAATGTATTACCTTTGTTGCTTTGTAGCAAGTGAGGAAAAAGTTGAGTCTGAACTGAATAACAAACAGTTTGAGCCTGTGAGAGCAAAATTATTTGGGTTTGTTTTTCATCATAGAGGAACCTATTAATAGGAGTTCCATAGGTACAATTCCCTTGTCTTTAATAATTATCAGTTATTTTAGACAAATAGATTTTATACATGCACCAAAACATTTCTGGCCCTTGCTGTCCTGTAAATTCATAAACTGCTTAGTAGTTGTTGAAGTTGTTAAAGGTTATTACACACGTAGATGATATTTATAATTTTTTATCCACAGACATGTTCTGTCACTTATGTGTGAACAGCAATATGATAACAATGAAACAGGAACTGGGAAAATTCTTGCTGTTTGGTTTTTTTTCAGAAGAGAATTTGGCTAGGTATCACCAGTGGCATCCTCGAGATCAATTTTGTATTTAGAGATATTATCAAGTACACTGCCCACTTTGCTCCTCCCAGCACTAAAATTGATACTAGTGAGGAGGGAAAAATCAGGCTCCTACAGTTCTGACATTTTCCGGAAGCAGAGTACCTGTTAACATCAAAATTATTTGGGTCACTTCTTCGGCTAAGATGACTATTTCTTAGAGATTCTCAGACAATTGATCTGAAGAACAGCTGCCCTGAGCACTGGTGGTGTTGGAAATACGGATTATGAATTACTTCAGTTACGTGACCAGATTTCTTAGCCAGGCATGAAAAAAATGAAATGCTTATTTCTTATCCTCCCCCTTCCTCTTTCTAGCTTATTTCTTCTATTAAAACTTTAATTTATCCTTTGCATTAGGTTATTCACTTGCAGCCAGTTTGTATGTTACTTTTAAGATCCTAAGTGTTATTTTTGCAAAATTTTAATGGAGGAGAAATTTCATGTGTTGTTTTCTTTTAGCTGGACTTTTGTATGTTGTACATCTAGCACAAATATATAGCTGACTAAATTAAAGGTATTTTTAAACAATTAATCAAGTTTGAGTAAAGTCAGATTAGATCCTTGGAGGAAAGGAAGAACTAATATATACCAGCTTATGTCAGAACCCAGAGTTTTCATCTTGAAGACTGACATTTAACATCCAGTGCATTGTGCGTTAGAAAACATCATGATGCCAAGGCTTTTTCTTGGCCTAATGCTCTTTACACTAAGGGAGTAGCAATGCTCTTTGTGTTGAGGGAGGAAGTAATGCTTTCTTTCAGACACTACAAGATGTTATTTGCTATTATAATCTTGATAAACAGTATGATCCAGTTGTGTTCTGGCCCTGTGGGGTTTTGGGTTAGTCCAATTTTAGGATCTCTAAAGAGTTTTCGAACTTGCCCTAAAGAGTAGGGCCCGATCAAGAATCCTGAAACAGTAGTGGATAAGTGTAAACAGTTACAAGGAGGATCTTTCTGTGTTGATCATAAACCATTCCATGGTTAGCCACACAAAAAACCAAACAAACAAACAAACCCTAGCAAGTGGAAGAGAAAAGAAAAACTAAGTGAATAATTTTTCATGTTTGTGTGTTTTCTGGTTTTTCCTTTTCTTTAAAATTAGTACTTTGTGTGTTTGAGCAAAGGTCTTGGAGTTGCAGTCAAGTCACCTTCAGTTTCTGGTGAAATATTAGTATAATGTAGGCACTAAGAAGGTAATGTGGAGTTTCTGAGATTAAACTATGCCAGGTCCATCTAATTTTTTCCTGTATTGGAGTAATAAGCCCTGCAGATCAAAGAGAAGCTGTAAAGTTTGGAGTACTTGATGTGATACTCTCACAAACCTATTAGGGAAACCATGTATAGGTAAGTTCAAAAGTAATTAGGAGAAGCACAGCGTGAGAGTATTTATCTGTCAAATTCAAAGATACATAGGGTGTGATTTTCACGGGCCTTTCCTAAATTCAGTTCTGTTCGATATCTTTCATTAATAACTTTCAAGCTCAGTGATTTTTCTTTTCTACTAAGGTCCCAGGTACTGCTGCTGTAGGACGAATGACAGGTACAAACAGAACAGCTGAAGTATCCTGAAAGGAATATTATGTGAACTGACAACAATTTAAGTATAAGGTAGTTCTAGCTGAGTTTCTACTGATCAAATGGAAGTCTGAATAGCTAGTGAGGGAGATCTGCAGGGAAGAGCAGTGGGCTGCAGGCTGAGCATAAGAGTTGCCTTGACGAATGTGTTCGTAAAATGTAAACCTCTGACTGGAAGCAGTGAACAGGATGCCATCCATCTCTCAAGTGATCTTCTTGTCTGTTCATACCTTTTACACAGCAGTGTGTTCAGGTTTGGACAGCACATTTTCGTTTAATTCTATCTATTCAAACTGTTGTCTTTATCCTTCTTTCTCCTTTTTCTCGCTTTCCTTATACCTACTGTATGCAAAATCTATGGGTCTGCTGAGTCTAGAGAAAGTGAGCCTTGAATGACACAAGCTAATCAGAAATACTCCTCTCTTGCAGAACTTTGCATTAGGAGTAGGGCTGATATACAACAGGTAGGTTTTATGCAGTCTTTTTATTAAATGTATAGCAAAGCACTCCTTTAAAAGATCATTGAGGGCATTTGTTCAAAACCTTTGATAAGAAAAAACAGGCAATAGCTTTGAGATTTGGTTCCCCTTCTTTCCATTAAGACCTTCTATTCCCTGTGTCTCCTTTTCCTCTAATTACATGACATACAATTTTTAGTCTTCATTTAGCTGCTGTCATTAAAATCTCTGAGACAATTCCACTGGAATGTGGTTCCTGTTGAGATGTTTACATACTTTCTGCAGTAACTGAAGCATGCAAGCCTGTTTAACTATCCTAGGTCAAAGGTAGTACGGCCTCTAGATATGCAGGTTTTTAGCAAGTCTTGGAACAACTTTATCTACCATTTAATATATCCTGTACTAGATCAAATGTCAAATAAATTTACAGCTGCTCTTTTTAAAGCAACTCTCTTGAACATAGAAATTCTTTCAAAGTAAGTGGTCTGTATGTCTGTGGCACTTTATAGTAAGGAAGTGTCTAATGTCTATGTCACATCTAATGTCAAGTTTCCAGAAGGCTTTTGTGTGACTCACAATGTGACTGGACTCTGAGAGTAACATTCTTAAAAATAAAAAAAAAAAGAACAAAAATAGAAAAGGTAAAAAAGTTCCTGTAAACTGTGATGGAGTAATAATATAAAGTTGATAGCTGAGAATTCCATTCACATTTGGAGAATGCATGGAGAAGGGGGATTGCTAGAAATGATGAAAATTAAGAAATAATAAATGAGGGATGATGAAGAAAAAGGTTTGAAGGAGAAATTTTCTTTTTGGATTTACAGGTCTGCTCCCTTTGATCTTGTTTTAGTATCTGTGTCTTCCCTGCTAAATTTATGTGACAGATGTGGATTACAGAAAGGAAGATCTTTCAAGAAAGTATTTTTAAACTTGAAGTTTAGGGCACTACAGACCAAATCCTGGCTTGAGACTAATACAATGCCATTAACATCAAAAAGGCAACACTGATTTACATGAGCCATGTGTCTGACCTTTTGTTCTTGAGAGACTTTAGAATGATTTACAATTTAATATCATACATAGTTGTTTTTCAAACCAATTTCATTTTAAGTGTTTCTGTGATAACTATAACTTTGCTTTCAACTGTCATGAAAGTCTAAACTAAAGCAAAGCATAACATAATCAAAATACATCAAAAATGCAGCTCATTTATTAGGTAAATTCTGACTTATCAAGTGCCCTTGAGTTTCTGAGTTGCCTCTGATCTTACATCAAAAATTCTCCTTGTGCCTTCTCCAGCACTCATTACTACTCATTAAGGGTTAAGATTTAGACATTGGAAGTAAATGCCAGATTTTTGAAAAGCAACAGAGTTTTCCTCTTAGAAATCATTCTTTTCAGGCAACAACATTAATTCAAGCTTTGAAGGAGGGCAGCCATGAATAGACACCATGGATATGGGCAGATAAGTTTCAATTACAAAGAGTAACAGAAAAAACCTAAACCTGCTCATGTTTTTAAACTGTTTTCTCTGGGATCCTCTCATGCTTGAGGAAAGCAGTTGATGTGGTGTTTCGAGCTTTGTCACTTAAGACTAAATCCAGTAAGCCCAAGAAAACCCAGAAGGACAGCTGTGCATTTCTAGTAAAATGCATTTCACTGAAAGTAAACATGTAAAAAAAGTCTCTAAAATTAATATTATCTCAAGCCTAGCTCAAACCAAAACAAAACAAAAAGCCTGGGAGTAAAAATATGTGGTCAATATCTACTGTACCCAAAATGAAAAGAGAAATTCCAGGATATTGCTTCAACTGAAATTACAGCATCTCCAAACATAATGGAGCTTAGTTGTATGCCAACAGGACAGGTTACTTCTATCCCTTCATTTAGGTGTCAAGAGCAGCAATGAGTTTCTGTAATTTGTCTAAAAATAAATTCTGACTCATATTTCTGTTTGGAGAGGAAATGATTTTATGGCTCTATGAAGACATAAAAACATGGAGCTTTGAAAGCTGACGGTGTTACAAACATGTACTGGAGCTATGGGTGGTACCTTACCTGCCTTTCTCCAGGGTTCAAAGTTCTTGCTCTCCTCTGTGGAAGATGAAGCTGGGCTCATGCAGGTTGTGATGCAGAGGTTGGCAGGCTGTGCTTGCTGGGGGTAACCTAAAGATTGTGAAACTGACTGCAGTGTGTATTGCACATGGGATGTGGTTACAGGTTGATGAAGCCTGAAGATAACCTTTCTTTGAACAAAACTTGAATTCCGTTTCTAGCTGTGCATTCATCCTTGCCATCTGAGGTGTATTTCCATGTGAGGTTTTAATAAAATGTTACTTATTTTTATATATATGCATGTGTGTGTGTGTATACACACCCCTGTCCACAAATGGATGCACTTCTGTAAATACGACTTAGTATGTAAAATTATTTTATTTATTGAGATTTATATTAGTGAACAAGGACAGGATTATTTACCCTACTGGGAGCCTGGGTAATTTATTTCTTCCCTTGATCACCTGTCACAAGCATTTGAAAAAGCTCCATGAGAAATAGTTTTCCAGATGTGTGTCCATACGGCTGTTTTGACAGTCTGGGTGCTTTCTATGTGTTGTTTTTTTTTTTAATGTGAATTTTTCCAAGATATGTTTCTGTTTGCAGTTTGTGTTGCTGCAGTACTGCTGAACATTAATTAATATTGCTTGAGTAAAGAAGAGCAATGGTTTGTACTGCTGATAAAGGTGGTGCTAAATATGTAGTAACTCTAGAACATAAAGGGTGTGCTGCTTTTAAATCAAAGATCTAAGCATGTATCCTGTGTGCCATAAGTGACCTGAAAAGAAGGTGAGATAAGTGGAATCAAAACTAAGTAGCTATCTGAATGGAAAGGGGAGAGATGTGAGGGAATTGCTGGCTGGACCGCCTGAAGACCAAAATCCACTTCAAAGAAGGCAAGTAAGATGTCATCTGTTTCTCAAGCATCTTGGAGTAAAAACATTTTCTAGTGGAAACACTAACAAGAGTTATAATGGAAATCTGTTGTGACATACTGGAGTTTAAATCATGTGTTGCTCTACATAAGACCAATTTGTGTCATTCTGTCCCAAACTGAAACAATGCAGGTTTCAGTGGATTACTCTTTTCCACTTCCATACTTCTCCTCTTCCCCCAAAAAGACAGATCACACGATTTTTGTACCATTTGCTGCTAATCTGCAGTCCGAACTGTTCTGATCCAGCTCGTGGCCAAGCCTGCTTGCAGCCAATAGCCCCTGTTCCAGGGAAGCTGATGGTTTAGTATGAGCTAAATGTACTTCCCTGGCCTGAGGAGATGTCCTGTTTAAACATCAGCTCCTCCCTTGGTGCTTACACATCGATAAGCTAAGCACAGTAATGCTTTCTAGATGGAGAGCTCTGTTGTCATCTTCTGTAAACGGAGCTCCAATCATGGATGAGCATTTGCATAGCTGTGCTTGATTCCCTCGCCTGATATGTCAGCTCTTGGTGCTGACTCTGTGGTTTGTGCCATCTGCTGATTACCTGGATTGATGAAGAATGGCTTTACTTCCATTAGCATCTATCACCCTTTTGCATGCTTGTGCCAAAAAGTTTATCTTGCCTCTTGTCCCCAGGCTACCTCCTTTCTCTCAGGAACCTCGATGGAATTTTCCTATGTCCAACTTCTTTTTTTTTTTTTTCTTCCCTTTTCTTTTTCTTTCCTAATCTTTCTCTGGCTGCAGCCTGTTGGTGAATTACTAAGTACCTGCTTGTAGTATTAGTCTTAAAAAAAAAGAGATACGCAGAAAAAGGCAGCTTCCACCCAACTCTGCAACTTCCCTACAGACTAAAATATCTTTCTCTCTTTTCTCTTGCCTAGAAAATCATTTATGTCGATAACATGGAAAAAGCTGTTTCCAAGGTGCACTGTAACTGATGCCACTAATAAGTATTGTGATGCCAAAAAAAACCCCTACCAAACTTCTGTCCACATGGCAATTGATGCAGTATGCTATTAGTGCTCCAAATGATGGTGATGTCATTAGTATCTCCATTCTGGTGAAAGGAGGGAAATGTTCTTTAATAGTTTTGTGAATCCCAATGAAGTTTGAACATCAGATGTTCCACTTACCCCTAATTTCTTTGTTTTGGAAAGATGACACTGGGAAAGAAGAGTGTCCTTAAACTAGTGATGAGTTAAAAAGCAAGAACTGTCATCTTTAAATGGTGGAAAAACTCATTTGTACTACATACGTGTTTATATACATTAAAGGATAATTAAAGAAGCCTTTTCCTTCCTTGGTAGAAATGTCCTGATCATGTAAATAAACATCTGCAGCTTCATCTTGATCTAAGATTTTAAGTGAGTGAAAAAAGTTACGCATTTTACTTGAGAAGGGAAGAAAAGTCATTTTTTTCAAGAGGTTCCAAGCTACTCTCAAGGGCTCTATCTTGAATGTAAATGAATGTAACATTCATTTTCATTTTTTCCCACTCTTCATTGATAGGTATTTCCAGCATGCTTTACATGTTAGGCTTGTCTTAAATGTCATTCTAGATGTTTTCTCATTTATAACTGTTTTCTATAGCTCCTTGGGTAATTCCAGCCTATCGCCTTTCAACACTTATTGGCTATTGGCAGAGGCAGCATATTCAGGTCATATGAGTTTATTCAGTACAGAGATGATTTTCGAGTGAGAATGCTCAAGTGGGTAGCTTAATTTTAACATGAACTGCCAGCAGCAGTAGGAAATAAGTTTTTCAGTGAATTGTGTTTTCTTTTATTAGCTAAAATCTTAATTTCTAATTTAAAATTAACTCTATGGCCAAAATAATCCATTGCTGCTCTTAGATGACTAACTCAAGAAATGTATTTTCTACACTTCCAGCTTTCAAGTCATATAATTTTTCACATGTAATTGTTGCAGCCAACAAAGTATGGTAGATGCAAGCTTTTTAATTAATTTACAGCAGTTAGAATCAGTGAACTTTCATAAATTTGTTCCTTCAGAGCATGGCCATATGGAGTAAAACGACTAAATGTATCTAACTTATGGAAGCAATCTTATGGATGACATACCTGAGCTCCAGAAAGCATGCAGTCTTTCAGTCGGGTTGATTTTGACTTTTCTCACCTGAGGAAGTCTCCTAGTGAACTGTTGTTTATGTAGCGGCAGAGATGTGGTGCCACTCAATTTTCTCTTTCAGAGATGAGATATGAACCTTGCTTTGCTGTAAGCGGGGAAATTCTCAAACCCTGTAAAATTGCTGCTGCAGTAAAATCCTCTTCCCTTTCTCCAGAGGAACCTCCATCAAGAGATCTGTAAAAGAGGGAGGCACGAGCACAGGGTATGCTAGCTACACCTCCAGGTTCACTTCTATACTCTTTTTCCCTCCTCATATTATTATTTACTTTTCCAAGGTAAGGCTGATCAATCAATGTACTTAAAAATTTCCTTTAATGGCTTCTGATTCAGTTATGTCCTCATTAAATATCAACTATGGCCCTCAGCCCTTGAAGTAAACAACTGAGATAAAATGGAAGGGGTAGCATTTGGTGCTAAAACAGCCTGATGTTTTTTTCAACACAAGAGGATTTCAGTTGTGATTTTGCAACCAAACTGCAATTCATTCAGTGAAAACTGCTATGCCAGAAAGGATTTCTCCTACCTTTTTTAGCCCTTCTTGTTAAATAACAGGCAGAAGATCTTCCTAAAAACAAAACCAGAATACATATGCTTCCATCTGGCTGAGAGCTCTGCAGGGCTCTTGCATTATTTCAGTAGCTGTAGTTTGTAGGAAGTCTGTGAGGGATTGGCTCACAGGTTTTGCTCTTCTTGGAGCTTCCATGCTAACTATTTTTTTTTGATTGGGGGATTCACATGTGCTCAGACGCCTTAGACATGCACTGTTGAAACCTTAAGACTGCTATCCTGTGGTGAAGCATAGAGCCCCAAAATGGAGTGGGGAGTGTGGTTTTTTTTGAGGGTTTTTTATTGTTTTGAAGGGTGTGTGGCTTTTTGTATTTTTATATGTTGTGGTTTAACTCCAATTGGCAACTAAGCACCAATCAGCAGCTGGCTCACACCCCTCACCCACTGGGGAAGAAAATAACAGGGGAAAAAAGTAAACCTGGTGAGTTGAGATATAAACAATTCAATAATTGAAACAAATAAAATATAATAATACTAATTAAATGATAGTGTTAGTAATGAAAAGGAGAGAGCAGGAGGAATAAAACCCAGAGAAACAAGCAAGTAAAACACAATTGCTCACCACACACTGACTGATACCCAGTCCATCCCCAAGTACCAATCAGCCTCTCCCAGCCAGCTCCCCCCAGTTTATATCCTAGGCATGACATTCTATTTAACAGCATATCCCTTTGGCTTGTTTGGGTCAGCTGTCCTGGCCATGCTCCCTCCCAGTTTCTTGTGCACCTCCTCACTGGCAGAGCATGGGATGCTGAAATGTCCCTGATTTAGTGTATGCACTGCTGAGCAACTACTGAAACATCAGTGGGTTACCAGCATTGTTCTCGTACTGAATCTGAAACACAGCACTGAACCAGCCAGTAGGAAGAAACTAACTGTATCCCAGATGAAATGAGGATATTTTGTTGCTTTTTTTCCCTTTCATCTGCAGTTCTGGGCTGTTTCTAGGAGTTCGTGACTAAGCATCAGGGAAGAAATAGGTGAAAGAAAGCAAGTTTTGGAAGTAGAGTTGCACAACAGGATAGTGATTGGCCGGGAACTACATGAGAGGACTGGTCAGGAATGTTGGACAGCAGAAGGAGAGGGAAGGAGAAGGAGATCAGAATGAAATGTTGAAAAATTAAAGCAGATTCAAATAAGATCATTGAGACTACAAGGTCTAAGCAATAAACTTAGGTATGCCACAGAGCAGAACCTCAGTGTCGCTAATATAACTCATCTTCCACTGGAATGTCTCTGCTGCCACTCCAGGCTCCATAAAATCCTTTTGGAAGGCTGCTGAAACCATTTTTAGCTGTTTTTAGGAAAAAAACCAAAGGTTTATTTTTTAATGAACAGAAGGGCATACTATGTCCAGATGTTTTGGGTTTCTGTATGCGATTCCTGTATCAAATACCATTGCAATGGATGTAATACAAACGTGGCTCAGAGTAGTTTACCTTATTCTAAACTAGACTAAATTTACCAGCTGATTTGATTTAGGTTTGTCCCCGGGGTTTGCATCTTTTCACTGATGCACGGATTACCTGTCTATGATACGGAGTAAAATGCAAACAGCATTACAACAATACAAGCAACACAATGCTGTGTTGTAACAGCCTCTGCTGCTTTTGGGGCACTTCCAAAGCATTGCAAAACAGCTTTTTCTGGCTAAGAAATGGAAAATTTCTTTAAAACAAAATAAAATCATACCTCTGACTCTAAAAAGTGTGGAGGAAGGTTATACCTCCTCTTATTATATCTAGCATTCTACATATAAATAATATTTAATAATTATTATTAATCATTTAGTTAATTATGCATTTCTTTACTATTTTCCACTGTTTTTCTTTGAAATCTTGGCTGCTGTGTTTGACTATGGCTCTGGAGGCCAGGCGCTGCTCTTAGGTGAGTCCCCAGGATATGGCACATGGTTTGAGCCTACTCTTGAGACTCTGCAGTGATCTGCTGGTTAGAGGCATGGCCCATCTCCCTGCGTATTCTGGAGCTGAAATGTCCACCTATGGAGGTCACTGTCAGTTTTGAATCCTTTATGAACAAATAAAGTCGTTGCGGGGTGGAAGTAGAATCACTGAAAAGATTGGGAATGTGTCCCAAGGCTGCACTGTAAAACATGATTTGTGATGTCTTAAGAAAAAAAGAAAATCTGCTAGAAGGGCTTTAATTCCTGTCTGTTGCTTCTGTCAGTTAGCTGCTTCTGGGCTTACATGGGTATAATGGGGCAGAGCCCAAGTAAGGAAGAAAAGGGAACACATTCTCTCAAAATAAATATACTAGTACTGTGCTTCCATGAATTTTGTGCTTTCCCAAGGTTGGCATGACATTGAGCACAAGTGAAATCAAAGTATATTCTAGGAAGCCTGTAACACTTCAGCAAAACTCTTTTTCTTTTTGGTCAAACAGTTCTCATGCTAAACAGTGTCTCAAAGTCAGACATTAGTTTTTGCCCCAGGTGAACTTCTGGCAATTGCTGTGAAACAAGTTTGGACAGCAAATGCCTGCCCTGACTCATCAGGTGGGTCTTGTTAATGTGATAATCAAAAGGTGACTATTCCCAGTATTAAAAGTCTTTGCAATCATAAAGGCAAAATCTACCTCCCCCAATAAATCAAGACTGAAAAGATTTTGAAAAATTTTGGAAACTTATGCAGAAATATTGTCTTGAAAAGAATCCAGAGTTTCTCCTCTTGCAATTCTTCTTTGTACAAAGTAATTTCTCTTTTGGTTTTCGGGAGGCTTAATGAATTTCAGATTTATACAATAGAAGGAGAAACAATGTGATGAGAAGACTACCTCCTTCTTTACCTCTTCAAAAATAAGATAACTATATGCTGCTAAGATGAAGTAACAGCTGCACTTCAACAATGAAGAGTAAATAAGTTGGTTTTATCTCTGTTAAAATTGCAGAGTGTTCTTTTTCTTTTTGCCCCAGATTCCCATTTCATTTATTTTAGAGTCCTTTTTCAATAGAAACCCTGAAGAACTGCCAAGTTGGCTTCAGTGGTGAGTGATGACTACAGATAACTGGGTTATGATCTTGGCTGAGACAAACTGGAAGCAGTACTAACATCCTAGAAATACCTACTGTTTACTGGCTTTGAGATGCTTAAGCAAAAAATCCAGCTATTTATTTTGAATGCAAGCAATGGATAAGAAGGAAATGTAACATATTCAAAGTCCAGAAGCCATTTTTAAGAATATGGAACCTAAAGCCATTAAAAAATAATTAAAGAACCCTCAGTTTTAATGCCGCTAGTGATAATGTGTGCATAATCTGCTCTAGATCCTTCTGGCTATGTAGAGCTGTGTCCTGTTGCATTTTGGATCTGTCCACAGACTGAGACTCTGCAACCTCTTTGGGTAGTATGGTCCAGCATTTGGATACCCCAACAGTTTAAAAAAACCCAAGCAAACAAACATCATAATAAAAAGAATTAAAAACTGTTTGAGTTGAACTTTATATAACTTATAACTTGAGTTGGACTTTTCACAGGAATGTATTTCTGTAATATTTTGCCCCCTGCTCTGTCACTGAGCCCTGCTTAAAAGACTGTCTCTGTTGTCTTTGCTCAGCTCTGTTAAGTGTTTATGCACGGTGACAAGACCTCCCCAAAGCTTGCTCTTCCCCAGGGGAAACAGTCCTATTTCTCCCTGCCTCATCTCTATCAGGTGCTACAAGCCTTTCATGGTTTTAATGGTCCAGCTTGTTGGCTCCTCTCCAGTATAAGGGTGTCTATCTCTATCGCACTGGGATGCCAGCACTGGTGCCAGCTCTCTAGGGCTGAGTAGAGTTCAGGGCAGTTCAGTCAATAATCCCCCTCCCTCACTGTCCATGTACCTTGTCAATACTTCATCAGTTTGTCTGTGGAGCTATTTTGGAGGTGTGTGAGCAAACTGACTTGGGTTAAGGCACCTGTCTCCGAATATTGGGTGGCTGAGGAGTGGAAAAACACACAGTTCTGCTGCAGGTTTGGTGGAAAAGTAGAGAAAGCAGTGGGGGTGAGTATATTTTGTCTCAGGAAGCTGGACCTTAGGGAGAAATAATCTCCACTTGGTCTATGAAAGATAGTTACTGAGCATTTTTTCCATAATGTTCCATAGGAAGGCAATAAAAATTGAAAATTGTTTAAACATTTTTAATAAGCTAGAAAGTGTAAACTGAATACCCTGTGGTTTATGACTATAATAAATACAATTATATAAAATTACCTGCAACATCAAATGCAGCCCAAAAGTGCAGTTTAAGTATCTCAACAATAATAAAAGTATGTAATGTGTGAGAAAGTGAACAGTAATCAGCACATCACCTGTGAACCAATGTCTTTGGTAGTCACTGACCTTTTAGCTGGAATATGTAGAAATAAGGAAATGTGTTAGTTTCTAGTCTTCTCATAAAATTACATAGGCTGTACTGAATTCCCACAATTAACTGTTATCTCCAGGGTATAACTAAATTACACTGTATTTAACTGGGCTAAATAACACATTTGTTTATCCGGGTGCCAAATTTACTCCTCAGCCCCTCTCCCATTATGCCTTTTGCTATTCCAAAAGCCAACACTTCTGCCTTGACATTTTTTAAAGAGAAAAAGCTGACCTAGGCATTCACTCTAGTATTACGGTGAGCTCTTCCTTTGTTAGTAGATACATAACTTATTTAAATAACACTCTTCTTGCACTTGGATTGCTATTTGCATGAGCCATCTCTTTAGAACTACTTTAAATTGCTATTAAAGCATTTTTCAATTTTATAATTGAGATGACAAGTAAACTTGCTTGAGCAGATAGCTAAACTACTAATTTGTTGGACTAAGAAGTAAGAAACCAATAAATGTAATTAATTTACAGAGTCACTGGGTATATATTTTGGAATCTTAAGCAGAGTAAGTTTATATGGTATACAGCTCAAAACTGATTCCTTTGTTTCCCTTTTTTTTCAGTGCCTGAAGCAGGTGGAAGGAAAATTCTATATTTTTAAATTTTTTTTTTGGAGAATAAGCTACTAAATTTGCATTCAGCAAATATACTGGATGGGATTCAACCAAATTTAGCTCTTGGAGCCAAAAGACAGCTGTTGCATACTGATTGTATTTGCACCTTCTCTAATGCCCTGAAGCCTTTCAGTGTTTCCCATTCTTCATAGACTTAATTGTCTCTGGGAATCTGTAATGTACGTGCAGCCCTGCTAACGTAAAACTATTAAAGCTTATTACCATCCCCAATTTCTGTCTTTCAATTTGAATATGTCCTTATTTTATATACAATCAAATTCAATATTTTCGCGTGCATTGGAGTGTTAACTAGCTTGGAAGCTCCTGTATTTCATCTATGTGCAATTTATGGTTATGTTTTATGCACCCAAAATAAAATCCCTTCCTAAAATAAAAAAATTCTCAGGAAACAAATTTTGTTTCATTTTCCAGATTTATACATTAAACAAACTGTAACTTACTTAAACCTTTGCTTCCCTGGATCTCTCCTCTCCTCTGTTTTGCATTTGCTGTGTGTCATGTTTGGTGACATTCTAGGTCAGGCCTTGGAGAAGAAAGCCTGAACTGAAATGAGCCATTGTTTGTGGAAATGAAGTGGAAATCCACTCCACTGCACTGGAGGAATTGCCCAGTGCCTGAAAGCCACACTCATTTCATCATATAGAGTCTTCTATTTTTGCTTGTACACTAAGAATACCATCTGGTTTACTCTTGATCCATAAAATGTATTTCCCTGGCTAGGCTTCCAGCAAGTTATTTTTCTTAAACATTGCATAAATCATTTGGTTTAGTTAGGCAACTCTTATGTCTTATACTTATTTTCTTGCTGAAGAACTTAAACATGAAATTTGCTGAAGGAAGAAAACTTTTAGCTCTCTTGTTTCCTCTACTTATGCCTTTCTGCATCCTTTTGTGTGCTGCATAGCATTTCTGTAATGCACACTGAACAATTTTATGTATAAAAATCTTAACTTCAGCCAGATGGATTCTTCATTGGCACAGAAAAGGTGACAGTTGCAGCAAACAATAAATTATTTTTTCAAGAGTATGCATTGAAGAAATTTTTCCAAGTAAGTGTTTGTCTTTTGCTTCATTACTGGAGCTCTTGGAATACTGGCAAAATGCAATTGACTTTCAGTATGAGCCTATGGAAAACCTGAAACAACTGTCATGTGAAATACCTGTAAATTGTTTCTGTCTTTCTCAACATCACCTTTTATGTGTAGCCTAGGGGTGGTGTTTAACTATTGAGATGGTCTGGTGGTAGCAGCCTTAGAGAGTGCAGTTGAATTCTTTCAGTTACAGAGTTTGTCAAATGCAAGTCATGGAACAATGGGCTGTGTTCTTGGTTCATAAACCTGTGCTAGGTCATACTGGAGAAAAATTAACTTGGTGGTTGCATGAGTACTGACTATCTTTTAGCTACAAGCTGTAGTTATTTTTGGCATGCATGAAATTTGTCTGTGAGTCCTGAGAAACCATGAAAACAACTTTGATGTTTTCATCTTCATTTATCTTCACTGAATCAATCTATCTATCTATCTATCTATCTATCTATCTATCTATCTATCTATCTCAAAAAAGACACATTTATTTGAACAGACAGCAAGGTTTAAGGTAGCTCAGTATCATTTTTCATTGCAGAAATAGGACAAGTTTTATGAATTTTCTTATGTGAAAAAAGCATATACTTAACCAAGCAGTTAAATCTAAACAATGAAATACTGATACGGTTTGAAGTTAATCTAAAACAAATGTCATACAATCATGGAATGGTTTGGGTTGGAAGGCGCCTGTAAAGGCCATCTATTCCAACATGCCTGCAATGAGCAGGGAATAGATCAACTAGATCAGTTTGCTCAAAGGTCCATGCAACTTGACCTTGAATTTTTCCAGGAATGGAAATACCCCGCTGGGCAATCTGTGCCAGTGTTTCACCACCCTCATTGTAAAAAACTTCTTCCTTTTATCTAATCTTAAGTCAGTGTTCCTTCAGTTTAAAACCATTACCCCTTGTCCTGTCTCTACAGGCCCTGCTAAAAAGTTTGTTTCCGTCTTTCCTATCTATAGGCCCAGTTTAAGTACTAAAGAAGGGTCTCTCCGGAGGCTTTTCTTCTCCAGGCTGAACCCCACTCTTTCAGCCTGTCCCCACTGGGATGGAGCACCTCTCCTTTCCTTCTATTTCTGACATGACAGACAATAAATGTGTTCTGTTAAAAAAGAAAAACCTGAAAGCTGTTAAAAAAGAAATTGAGATTCTTCTTTTCTCATGCAGCTCTCCTCTCACCAGAAGGAGAACAGTGATTTTCCCCATGGTTCACTCTCCGTTCTGATCTCACTGATTGGAGGAAACCAGCCAAGTAAGTTTTGGGGATTTCCAGCAGTGTACTCCCAGGTGGTTTGATCTGGGCTGTATTTCATATGCTGACCAAACTCTACATGGTTTCAGAACCAGTTTGTACAAATGGATTGTTTTAATTCTTGTGTTGTTCCTACTCATCTGTGTCAGTGGGATCACTGCAACTTCTTAGGGAAACTCAGCAATTAGATTGATTGTATCTGTGATTGTGGTTTCCAAAAATACTTTCTGATTGATTGATTTAATTGCAAGTGATTAGAGTTAGGATGTCCATTTAACGTGTGAAAAGACAGTTTATAGCTTAATTACTTTTTAAAGCACATCTTAATTAGGAAGTGACTATTCCTGTCAGCAGTGTTGTTTTTAATTACAAACAACCTCAAATGTTTGTATTTTTAACAGGTACTACAAATCATGATATGCAAGGCATAGCAGAACAAAATGCAAAGAAATATAATGTAGATGTTAGGCTTTTTCCTGCCAAATTCAGATTCGCAGTGATAATGTGGAATAAAATAAGCTTTTAATGGAGAAGGTGAAGGAAGTGTATCTTTTGTGTTGTTTTTTGGGTTTTGTTTGTTTGGGATTTTTTTGAATTTTAAACCTGCAGGTGTGTGATCTTTCTCTTCAGTTTTATCCAGCTTTAGGCTTTAAGTTATAAGGCAAACTTATGTGAGTATATTAACGGCAGTTTAGTTAGGCAGTACTTGGACCTGAACAGAGTGGAAGATCTCCCTGCCCATGGAAGGGAGATTGGAACCAGATGATCTTTAAGGTCCCTCCAAACCATTCTATGATACATTCAGGTTAAAAGGAAGGTGTTGAGCAGACCATGGCAGCAGTGCAGGGAAGGAACCCAGCTTTAGTGAAGGGGGGGTGGCGAGTGGATCTATTTCAATGCCATATCTTCTGTATCTCTACCCATTGTCAAACTATCTGTGAGTAGTTAACCTCATCTTTCTTAAGAATTGTGGAAGGGGCAAGGTAAAAAAGGAAGGCATGGTAAAAGGACTGCAGCAGAGAAGGGTGCCTGAACTGGCCCTAAGGGCGAGTTTGTGATAGATGGAGTTGCTGCTGAAGTGTAGTTTCCTTACTTGTACAAGAAGAAAGTAATTATTTATGGTCAAATCTAGGCTATAAAATAATAGCTACCCATTTATTAGAAGCTAGTTATATTAATTAATATTATGGCAGTTTAGATGGAATAGGTGGAGTACTGTTCAGTCTTGCCAATTTTTAACCATAGTAAGTTTGGAGGGATTTTGGCAGGGGATCCCTTCTATGTCCTGGACTTAGCATTGTGGATATTTGCGAGAATTGCTGAGGCATCATCTTCTCAGATTTAAGGTGTCTTTATTCAAAGGATGTCTTGAATATTAAAGATATCTTCAACATCAAAAAATTCTTTGTATTTCAGGAAGGTATTGCTTCCCTATTGGCTTATAGTCCTTACTCATTAAAAAAAAAAAAGAAAAAAAAAGAAAAAAAAAAAGGAGAGAAACTCTGCCCCACAACCTTTCCCTTAATTTTAAGATGACTAGCATATGTTATCTTTCCTAAGGCAAAGTAAGTGTACAAAGAAGAGAAGAGGCTTTAGTTTTACATCTAGAAAAACCAGGAAACAAAAATCCCTCCCAGTGGGGGAGCAAGGTACAAAGCTGACCTCATCTAATTTATCTGAAGATATGATAGAAGCCTTTTTTGTTAGGTGGCTCTTTCCATCACAATGTGCTCTTTCTACCTTTCCTTGATTTTTCTTACATCTTTGTTATCCCAAGGTGAAAATGGCAAATTTATCTTCTACTGAAGACAACTTTTTAAAAAGAGTCTGAATCACTAAGGCCAAGCCCAGAAGCAACTGGATGCAATTAGGAACACTTTCTTTAAAACTCGCACCCAACCTACACATGCTTAACTTGAGAGATCAGAGAGAAATATAGCTAGAGGACAGCAGGACTAATAGCTACCAGATCTAACAAACCATAAAGGTGTTCACTGGAGAATTGTGGCAATATTGACTGTGTGTTCATTAAGGACATGACTGCCAGATGATGAAAGCATTGCTCTGCTGGGAGACATTTTGCTACTTAAAATGGCAGATAAAGTTACTCTCCGCTTTTTCCTGGTGGTAAAAAAAAAAAAAAAAAATGAAGTGCAAAACTTGTTGGACTGAAAGAATTCCCGGGACGAAGTTTTCAGCGGTCTCTTACCATCCTCTGTGAAGGAGTTTAATCATAATTTCTGGAGCCTGAAATCTATCAAGATTAATAAGTAGTGTCACTCATTTCACTCTTGATGACTAACACTAACAGCCTTGTATATTTAATGCACCTGAAACAGAATTTGATGTCATTACAGCAATGAGAAGTAAATCACTTTCCAGTGAGACTAATTTTCTGAATGTCACTGTTTCTTTCGTAAACTTTTCTGCTTTTCTGCTTTTCTGCTATCATCTGATAGTCTCTCCACAGCAGAGAAATCATGTTTCTTTACCTTTTAATCTTTTAACACTATACCCTGGCTTTTTTTTTTTTTTTTACTTCTAGTAAATGTGGTTTAGAATCATAGAGGTCTTTTCCAAACTTGAAGACTTGAGTCCAGCTGTTAACCCAGCCCTGTCATGTTCCCCACTGAACCATGTCCCTAAGTATGACATCCACACATCTTTTAAATACCTCAGAGATGGTGACTCCACCATTTCCCTGGGCAGCCTATTCTGATCCCTAACAACCATTTTGGTGAAGAATTTTTCCGTAATATCCAAACTACTGTGTCTGTGCTCTTCCATTCTGGCACTCTTTGCAACAAAGTGCATCAAATCTATAATGGCTAAATGAATTACGAACAAATCTGGTGATTTTGAAGTTTGTGTTAATTGATTTTCATGTTTTCAGTACTCTTTAGGTCTTTGATCTAAACTATTCTGTAAAATGGGGAAACAGGAGAGTCTTGAGGTGTCACAAGGCCCCATGAGCGAGGGGATTCAGTAACTCTGCTTGTATACAATGGCACTGATGCGAAGTGAATGATCTTGGTGCGATCTGGAGGTCTTTTTCTGCTTTATTTATGACACACTTTTATGACTTCCAGGTCTGGAATGCAGCAATCCCCTGAGGAAAAACCCACTCCCTTATTCTCTTTGCTTTCTCATAAAAGCAGAGAGAGCAATTCTAGAGTTACATACACGTATTTGTACTTTGAGCCTTGAATGCTGTCTCTGAATGCTCCAATAATCAGCCTTGTCACTCTCGTTTTTGTTTAGCAACGGTGAAGATTTATCTACCAACTAAATGAAGTCATTAGTTCCCTGGCTATTTAGAGACAACCTTCAGTCGAGCATAAGTCTAAGCAAATGGCTGTGGGCTCAGCAAGATCACCAAGCTTCCACTTGTTTTATTATTTGTATTTATTTTTTTCCAATGTTTCTTGGTCAAGACTGCTGAAAACTCCAGAGGAAAAGTTAAAAAGTGTGAGGATTGTGTACATCTGTTTGAATCTGCTGTGAATTAAGACCTTACAGCTGTGCCTAGTCCTCAAAACACAATTCTCTCTTGGTTTAATCAAGTGAATTCAAATTTTCCCTCAAAGGTGTAGGAATGCCAGTATTGCTCATTCACACATGGCAACCATAACCAATATTCACATTTATATGAAATCACTGAAGGCAATATATAATGCTATATGAAAATACCAAGTTGTATGTCCACTACACATGAGCAAGATGCTTAATATTGCATTTACAAGGTGCCTGCTATTTTATACTTTGCAATAGCTGTAGGGTGAGTTAAAATATAGTTTAAAAGCAGAAAAAAATCATCCTTTCTACTACTACAGTGCTGATAATTTTTTTCTTTTTCAAAACAAAGCAACTTTTTAAAAACATCTGCAGAAATAAAGGAAGCTTGTTATAATAGGTATGTGTATTAAAATAAATTGAAGATTTTAAAGGAAAGGAAATGATATTTATATAATCTATGGGAAGAGGAAAGAAATTCAGTATCACTAAATACTGCAATCTGAATGTGCTGGCAGGGGATGCTGAAGGGCATTTTACTAGACTGTAATTGTGGACTTGTCACCTGACTGAGAATTTGGAAATTACCTGCATATTGGGCAAGGTAGTATCTCTGGTTTCTCGAGATTACAAGATTTTCTGGTTCATAGGTAGAGGTTTTGCCTCTTTGTGCAAGAGTGAATGATAAATGAAAAACCTAACAGTCAAAGATATGAAATTGTGGGTGGGATAGTTTTTGTTGTTTTTGGTGTTTGTTTGTTTGTTTGAATACGGTTTCTTTTTTATTTGAGAAGTAAATCTATTACTGATTTCATAATGCTCTTAGGGTCCCTCTAGCCTGAAAAGAGGTGGAAAAAGCTTTCAGTTCTAATTCCTACATGGCTAGTCAGCTGGTTAAGGAATAGCAGAGTGCTGAAAAGATATGAGTTAAACTGTTAACTCTGAGCCAGGACTAAATACGACAGACTAGCTCAAGTGAAAGGTATCACATACGTGCTGTCTTCAGCAGCAGAGCATGGGAACAGCCTGGAAAAGAGCTGAAAGGTTTTTAAAGAGAGTCATTCCCTACCCCTGCTTATAACCACTGAGCTTTTCTACTTCTGGTCTTTTAACCTCAGTACCTTGTTTATCTTTATCAGATTTTCCTGCCCTTACTAGTTTTTCATCTTTTCTGTCTTCTTCTGTATGTGAAAATGTGCCTTCCACATACGCTCAAATGTATGCTGTGTGTTGTTTTTTTAAAAGCAGAAAAAAAGAGAAGCAAAGATGTAGGCGAGTAAGGCCATGCAGTGGAAGAGTGGGGAGCCGCCACTAAGTCGTGCTGTGCACCCTGTGTTCCTGAGAGAGCCTGGAAAATTGGTGAACAGCAGAATGAAGATGAGGAAAAACTTAACTTGCTTGCCAATGGTGTAATTAAGTGCTATTTATCCTTTTTACAATATTTACATTGGCAGTGCTTCATTAGGGTTTTATGGCCATCTGTCTTACAGATTTATTGTATATGTTGTGGATTTTGAGGTTTAAAACTGCTTTGGAGCTAGAAGAAATCCCTGTGCTGCATATATCCCAATACCTGACTTTCCTGAGGATAAACAAGTTTCATGAATCTGCTTACAGCATTTCACAAAATACTGCCTGGGCTGATGTCACACCGGTGGTCGGTAAACTGAGCCTGTAATGTGACATCACTCAGTGTCATTTGCACATCTCTGTTTTAGCAGCACAGGAGAGACAGTTTTCAACTGTTACCTGGGTCTGACATTTTTAATGCATCATCTTCTCTTTATTTAGCTTGGAAACCTTTTTTTAATGGCCTTCTTTCAACGCAGTTCTCATTTTAAAACTTCTTTTCCCCCAAGCACGTACCTCACTGCCTTTCTTATTGCTGTGTTGTCTGTGGATGCAGAACACTGTAACATGAGTGAAATTCTGTTCTGACCACAAGTGACTTTCCCAAGAGTGTAGCCTGGGCAAAGAGGGAGGGTAAATCTTGCCCAGTGAGGGTAAACCACCATTCTGTGGTAGAAGCAGGAGTCTGCTGGTTTGCCACTTGTGCTAATTGTGCAAAGGCCCAGAGTGCATCTCCCACAAGGCAAATTGTGCTCACATAAAACAGTTTTAATATCTTTCTACAGACCTTAGGCTTGTTGGAGTTTGCCTGGGGCTATACATCCCAACAGAAGAAAGAATTAGCAGCAATTAAAACAGTGTGGAAATATTATCATAAAATGAAGTCCAGAAAAAAAAATCACTGAAGCCTCTGAAATGAAGAGAAAAAACTTTTGTTGTAGAAACATCAAGAAAATTCAGAGGCATCCAGGACTTCGTGCTTCGCATTGCCTCAGGATTAGGCACACAGGGTCCTGATTTGGAGGACAGCCTTTCCCTGCCCCTATATACCTTAGAGTGTTTTCCTGTTTCTTTGCCAATAAGTTCAGGATTTAGGCACCTTTTTGTTACTGAGTGGTTTTTGCCAGTATTTAACAGGAAATGAAAGTTTCTTTTTTTCTTCTTCCTCCTGTAATAATAACATCTATTCTCCTAAGGTGATACTTGAAAAAAATTAGTGATCAACAGTGCAGATTGACAGAAATTAATCATGGTAGAAATAACTCTTGCATTCAAGATTTCATATTGTGAGACAAAAAAACTATGCAAATTGAAAAAAACCAGCAAATTGGACCCATCTGTGTTGTGAAGTCTTGATTTGTGCTATCTTTGATGTACTGAAGTGATCCCATTGTGGGAATGTTTTGTCTGTGCTCACTCTAAAACTTAATTACAGTGTTAACTTGCCTGCACATAAGTAAATTTTTAACTCTTCTTCCCATTTCTACTTAGGTGACTTTTTATTTAAAAGCATGTGAGAGTTGAGTTTCAGCCCTTGTAACCAAAATGTCAGAGGCCCAGTGTCTTAACTCCTCCCTTAAATGACCAACTTCAACACCTCTGCATTTTTTTTTTAATTCTTGCCAGAGAATTAATAAAAGCTCTATTCTATAAATTATGAGGAGCATCTGAGGGAACTGGGGTTGCTTACCCAGTGAAAAGGAGACTGGGGGGGACCTTATCACTCTCTACAGCTCCCTGAAAGGAGGCTGTAGCCAGGTGGGGGTTGGCCCCTTCTCCCAGGTAACAAGTGACAGGATGAGAGGAAACAGTCTCAAACTGTGCAAGGGGAACAGCCTCATGCTGTTAGGGAAAATTCTTTACAGAAAAGTTGCTCAAGGAGTGGAACAGGCTGCCCAGGAAAGTCGTTGAACTCTCATCCCTGGAAGTATATAAAAAGAGCTGTTGATGTGGCACTTAAGACATGGTTTAGTGGTGAGCTTGACAGTGTTGGGTTAATGGTTGGACTTTATGATCTTAGAGGCCTTTTCCAAACTGAATTATTCTGTGATTACATCTAGTGTGAACCTAAAGCTTTGCCTCCCATACCACCGTCACTACAGCCTGTTTCCCGGTGTTTCAAAGGTCTGTTGGAGGGGTGGGTGAGGCAGAAGTGGGCTGCAGCAACCAGAAAGGCCTGAGGGGGTGAAAGCAGAAGTTCCTTCTCTTACCACCAACTCACACACCTCATGCTCCAGCCCTTTGCTTGCCTGACCAGCAGAACTCTCACTGCTTGTCGTGAGCAGCTGGGAATGAATCAAAGCAGAACTACTGCCTTGGAAAAATGTCCATGAGATCTGTTAGATTAAAACTTCTTTCTCTTTTCTCCTTACCCTTTGAAAACCCCACAACCAAGAACAAATATTAGGGTATTCAGCTAGTGTTTCTCAGGATGCAGTGTTCTCCTGCTGTGCCCTCTCTGTGCTCTGTTCCTCCTTTCTGTAAAGAAACCTGTCTCTGTTCCCCTGCTTCTGGGTGTTTCTAAACATAATACGTTTCTTTTCCCTTGTGTGGGCAAAGGGACTGACCCAGAGCCTGACCAAAGGACAGCTGCAGCGGCGAGGGCTGTGCGGGCTGCCCTTTTGTGTTTGACCGCTGTGCTGTGCAGCACTCGTGCTCGGCAACGCTGATTCCTCTGGCTTTGTATTTTCCTTTCAGCTTGTATCAAGCATATGTTGCTTCTCTGTACACAGGCATTTCATTGAATGTCTCAGCTGCCTTTCTATCATCCCCAAGACCAAATTACAACTGTCAATTATACATGAAAGGTAGGTGAGATCAAAGGGTTCCCTTAGTCCTGCTACTTGTGCATCTGCTTTACCCATAGAACTGCAGAACCAAACTCCTCTTTCAAAATGCTCATCTTCAGTTTAACCTGGTACATTTTACCAGAATTATCATCTTGGTAGCTTCCCAGCACTGTGCAGTGGTTAATGAAGAACACTTTATATGCTTGTAAATGCCAAAAGAATTTAAAATGTGAAAAAGACATTTTACAATGAGTAGTTTCATGATTCCCTTCAGTGTTTGACAAGGATTTTACCTAGAGCTGGAAATATTAATGAATCGATCATTTCAGAGTAAGACAGAGAAAGAGGGGAGGAACAGTTTTCAGGTTTTTGGTGGGGTTCTGTTTTTTTGTTGGTTTGAGGTTTGTGTTTCTTTGTTTTAAAGGATTATAATTGAAAAAAATTGGTAATAGTCAAAAGTAAAATTCTAACATTTATGTGAATGTTACTGCATCCTCCCTCATTCTCTTGATATTCAACCTGTTGTTGAATGTATTTTTCACACTGGCTCCTGAGGAAAATCAAGATACTCTGAAATGGAACACATCTAATCTTTGCTTTTTTTCCCAAATTAATGGTCCCCACACCCAGTGGTTCTTGAGAATTTTTAAATATTCTTAATAAAGTATGATGACTGAAGTAAGTAAGCTCATTATGTATGTTTCATCTCCAACTTTAATCTGATGAAACATAAGCATCTATTTAGAATTAAAGATGCTGGAGGTTGAAATGCTCCACTCTATCTATCTATCTATCTATCTATCTATCTATCTATCTATCTATCTATCTATCTATCTTTCTACAGATGATAAAGAGTACCAAGTACTGTTCCAGTATGAGAGAGACTCAGCTTGATGAAATTCTTGCAAGGAGATGTGTATAATGTACTGTACCATTGTACTGACACATTTTAAAAATTGTAACATTAATAGTTTATTAAGTAATATGAACTGCTTTGGTCTTCAGCTAAAGCTTCTTTGTACAGGGATTGCTCCCATGTGGTGATTTTGGTTCCCTATGGATTTTGCCATTAATTTGACAATTTAGTTCGTGTCAGCAAGCACTCTAATAAAGGGAATTTTTGGTGGGTTAGTCTTCTGGTGGGTTGAGCTGTTGGAGGTAGAGTCAAAAGAGAAGAATATTTATACAAAAGACTATATTTGCATGTTAAATTAAAAACTGCTCAGCCAGATGTTTTTTCCTGAAGGTTTTCATATGCACAACAGTAAATCTCATTTATAGGGTACAGCAAAAAAAAGGGTTTACTCTACTGGTATTACTGCTGTACTTGAGTCATGTCGTGACACCAAGTTGCAATTAACTGTGAATCATCATCAGTCATTCTGTCTTTTCACAGACATTGAAGTCTCTTAACAATTGCAAGCTATTTGAGGCTTAGCTCTTTTTATTAGGCGTGATTCAAAGTGGCTACTCTAATATCATCAGCATCTTATGTTCCTCTTCAGCTCTGTTGATCCATATTGAAGTGCTTTTGAAAAGACCCACAACCAATACTACACACACACAGACACAAAACCCAGGCTAATTATTTTGCTGGGTGAGCTTTAACGTGATACTGGCTGTAGAAATGACAACACTGTGTGCATCCTGGATTATATCAGAAATGCTTTTAATCTTGTTGTCTGTGCTAGTCTAGAGAAGAAAGCAACTTTACAAAACACCATTCCAAAGACGAGCATATCTGTTCTTTTTCACAGATCTGCAAAGTATAATCGTACTTCTGAAGCCTTTTCAAGAAGAATGCAATGCACCTCAACATATGTTTATTAAAAATGTACTTTCCAAATTGAATCCTATACTCTAATTAGACTAGTTAAGGATGATGGTCTTAATTCAGCTGAGCCTATTTGAAATTTAGAGCATCTCCTCTCACTACTCTGATGTTGCTCTCTGTTTACTCCAATGTGGAGGCAGCCATGGCTTGGCTTTCAGTGGTTTCAGTCTATTTGGGAAGAATGAAATCATGGTGGCAATGTTTTAAAGCATCTCCATGTATTGGTATTCTGCACTGAGTGAAAGAAAAACAAACAGGCATCTGGGAGTAGTGAAATAAGGGGATTTTTTTCTTAATTTCTTAATGACTGTGGACACCAGTGGGGTGTGTGTGGAGGGTTGCCCTGCACAGCAGATATTTACCTTGGTGCCTCCGTCCCTTCTTTCTCTGCCTTCTTACAAAGTAAAATGACCGCAAAAGTAGTTTTGTCTGAAACCAGAACTGGCATAAAATCATCCTTGAAGCTTGTAGCCAAATTGCCACTCTAATTTGAATTTTGTAGGACTTGTGCACTCTCTAGTATGACTCACACTGGGTGTGCATATCAATGACGGTGGAACAGTGAGCCTTTAGGTGCTCCTGTCTGCTGGTGCTTTTCAAGACTTTGTTGCTATCATTATGTTATTGTGCAGAGGAAACCTCAAACTCTTTCATGAAAAGCAAGTGACCAGTTCTTATATTTATCAGGCTAGTCATCACCCAAGCTAGCAGAGTACCTGCTTGAACTTTAAAGGACTGACTCTATCTTGATTAGGTGTACTGGAGACTTAACTTTTCGCATCTAAGATGAGCACAGTGACCAGCAGTCAGCTGGTTTCCTTAGATGTCTCTTACTTTCTTCTCTTCTCTTTGTTTTAATTCCGTTTTCCAAAAAAACCTATCAAGCTTACTTTGCAGCTTAATGGCTAGGAGAGATTTTTGGGATGAAGTTGGGTGAGGTGTTCTGTGTTCCAGTTAAGTGCTCTAATTTTTACAGATTTTACTTATTTAGAAGTTGGAGAAAATGGGCTTTTTTTCCCCCCTTTCCCTCTTTGAACCAGAAAGGGTCTTCTCATCTAAACTGGTTCATACATTCCTTCAGGCAATCCAATTTTTATGGAAAAAACTTTCATCAGAAAACCCCTGACTTGCTATGCTCCCTGGAGACCTATATCTACTGGATTTTAGTTTCTTTGCCTTTGACGCATTGACACAAAAAAGCCTTTAATAAGCAGAAGCGAGCCCACCATTCATCTTTCTCTGCTGCTCTCCAATTTGTAAATGAGCAAAGTTTGGTTATATACTTACATGTGGTAATTATTCTGCAGTCATTAAAATCTTGAAGTCTTTCGTGGTTCCAGCAGTGAATCTTTTCTTCTTGATTGCTGGAAGACTATAAATGCTAATGATAACTGTTAGTCCATTTTGGATTTCTACGTATTTTATCCTCCAAATCAATAATTTGATTTTTAATTTCCATTTTTTAAATTTCATTTTTCTGTCATCTTTCTGTTTTGAGACCCATCAGGAAAACTTTATATTAATATAGGTTATTTTTATATTTCAATATTTTCAGGTTGCAAGATGGCTAGGAGGAACATTAAAAAGAAGATTGGTAAGTTCTACCAACCATAACTGTAGAATAGTTCATAGTTTACTGAGAGGTTTTGGTATAAATAACCTCTTAGATCTCATTCCTTCAGCAAAAACTTTTAGTACCATCTCGTGAATTTCATTGCAGCATTGTTGCCATCATTGTTTGGTTGGTTCACTTTAAGGAATGGGAAATTCTGTGTAGGTGGTAAAGCCCACTAGAGAATTTGTTTGGTGCTTGGGGGTGGGGAAAAGAGGAAGAGGAAGGTTGGCAGAGCTTTATGATCCATTGATGACAGGTTACTATCTGGTGATATAATAACTGCTGGGGAAACCTATGGTTGTTTGAGGTGCTTCCAGTAATCCCAGTCCCTTGGTCACTCATGGTTAAGGACAGTATGTTTTGGAGGGGCTTCTTTGGTTGTATTTCACTGTTTATCTTTTCTGTAACATGGGTTAGGTGTCTGAGCTGCAGTTCATCAGTTGTCAGAAGGGCTTCTGTAGTGTTCTGCAGGATGTGCAGTAGACCCTCTGTTAGTGCTTCATCAGTAACCACCCTAATACCAGGGAAGTGACAAAGCTGCACTTGCAATTTGACTAAGGGGAAAATAGTTGAATTACAAATTGTTAAGCAAAAATATTTTTCTTGCTATTGTACTCAGTAATGTCACCTGGTTCTACCCCTCTGCACAAGGTGACAAAATAATCTTAATTAATCTAAATTTTACTTCATAACCATCTTCCTTGGTTTTCAAACCTATTCCAGTAACAAAAAAGTGGGAAATTTTGGATTTCCTTGCATTTGTAAAGAAACTACACTTTCAATGTAATGAAAATCTTGAGTCTCACAGATAAAATGAAAATACTTGAAGAAGTGTATGTTGGGGTGGGAATTCTTTCAGGGTGACATGAGCAAGACTGGCACAAACTGCAGCACATTTTCAATTAACTTATTTTTCTTTTCCCCAAGTTTACAATGCATGCAAAATGCTGATATGGTTCAGACAGCTGTTCTGACAGTGCAGCAAAAGCAGGTTTAACATTCAGATTGCCCCAGTGTATGGGGTGGGGGTGATGGAGGGGAGCTTTTCCTTCTGCTTCCACAATCCTGAATTCAAGATAAGAAGGCATGGTTTAAATTAGAATTACAGAGAGAGAGAACAACCCCTCTGGAGCATGGAAAACGGGGTCTGCTTCCTCTTACCCTCATCTGAGCCTCTCAGACTTGCGTGTCCATCTGTACTGTGCTGCCCTACTATCATATCGTTCACTTTGAATGGGAGGAGATGAGGGTGACACCCAGCCGATCTTGGGTGCAGTTCTGCAGCAGGCAGCTAAGGCTGGTCCTAAAAAGCTGCTGCCTGCCCAAATGCTGGGACAACTGGGAGTTCTTAAGGTAACTAAGTGAACTGCACTGATTAATGGCCACTGTTTTGCTCATTCAAGGCAATAAGATCTGGAAAACCTTAACAGAGAAAAACCTCCATCAACCCAGGCTTATAAATTAAGAAACAAGGCAAGTCATTAAAGCATGTATTTTACTGATAAATCACATTTGAAACAGCATGCTATGCAAATGAGCAACTTAAGCAGGGCATGAGTGGGACTGAATTTGTTTCTGTAAAAAGACTTTCACACTTTTAAATGACAGGTGTGAAACTCATTGAGGAAAAAGAAATTTTAAAAAGTGATGTAGTAGTGATGTAAATTTACACTTACAGTAATGGGGAGAGAGCTTATCTACTCCTAAACTTCATTAATTCATCCCATTGGATATTCTTTCTCTTTATGATATCTTACATGTGATTTTGGCTCTCTGTGTGAAATTTAGCAATAGTGTATGAAAAAAATAACTGAGCCTGGGCCTTTTCTTCTGTTTCATCACTTTCCCCTAAAGCTCTTTGGAGTGCTATGCAAGTCATGCCAATTTCCAGTAACAGTGGAAGTGTTGAGATAACTTCCTGGTGTCTCAAAATCTGTTTTGTCCCACACTCATCCTGCTCTGAGACTTTCTAGTACCTGACTGATGTAAGTGTGAAGAAAACTTTACCATTCCCCCCATCATGCTATTTCTGCTACGGACTGGTGTTCTCTCTGTCTCTCTCTCTCTGTCTCTCTCTCTCTCTCTCCCCCCAAACATTTATTGGTGTTGGTGGTATACCAAAAGAATTGCTATATTGCACAACCCTCCAAACAAAATACCAGTGATTTTTTTTTATTTTTCTATCCTTTGGTCTATTAGTAGATTAATCCAGAGAAATGCCAAGCTGTATACAGCTACTTAATGCTGCATGTGGCCATTAAAGGCATCTATTCATGTGGTTGTCAATTATGTCACCTTGCTACTTCTGGCATCTCCCTTCCTTCCAAACCTTTCCATGCCCAGCAGAGAGTTTTCCCAGACCTAATGAGGCAAATGTCATCGCTGTGTTTGAGACATCTCAGTGTCTATTTTAGTCTGGTTTATTAAAATGAAGGCAAGGAAAAGCAGTTTGTGTTGTTCTCCAGCAGACACGTATCCCCCTGCAATTACATTGTAGCAAATGTGAGCCTTGTATTAGAAAATGAGCTCTGTATTTGAAATGCTGAGGCACGTGATTTTTGAATGTGTTCATGTACAAATTAGGAGAGATTCATGGCAAAAGTGTTCCCATCTAAGTATGTGTAACTGATCATCAAACACAAATGAAACATGCCAACACTCACACAGAATGCTCTAGGAATTCATCTCTCCTTTTCTAATAGTGTTTCTATCTAACTAGCTTTTTAAACTATTCTCTCATGAAGAAGTGGTTCTGTATGAAACCAGGAAGGCTTAAAAAAATTGCAGGGAATTGAGAACAGTCGCTAAACTAGTCTGGTTCATACCAGACACAATCTGCTGGTGTGGATTTATCTGCCTTCTTAATCAGGCACTCAGGAAAGGAATGATTCCCTGAATACTATTCTCTAACATGATTTTATTTTTAGTCAAGGAAGAGAGAGGAAATACCTGCAAGACTTATATTTCAGCTACTGCTTCAACTCTTCATATTTGACCATATTTCTCAGTTAGGAAATCACAGCAGAACTGGCCAAAGCATCCTTTACTGTATTCCTGAAGTTCTTAAGTAAAATCCTTTGCCAACAGCAGAAAACATTCTATATTAATTATTGTTTGGAAAAAATCATCTTTCAGAGAAATTCGGGCTAAATCATCAATCTAAATCCAGGCTAAAACAGTGTTGCTGCATGGATTTGCTCTATCTGCAACCCTGAGCTCCTACTCCTCCTTGAAGGCAAGAGGATTGAAGTGTGTGAGGAGGGTAACCTAACACCTAGCAATGTGTTATCTCACTTGGTCACACCTTGCTCAAGAAACTGGCTGCTCTCACCTGAGACCTTTGTTCCCTGGAGGTGGCGTGATGATAAAGTCAAATCAGCATACCTAACAAGGAGAAATCCTCCCAGAATATCTAAAAGTTCAACATTCCCTGGCAGTATTTCAATCAGATCTTCACTACAGTTAAAGAGACAGCTTCCATTAATTACATGGTAAGTTGTTTGCCACCTGGTTAAATGACAGTTGATAGCTGGCACTGAGTAATCAGGAAGAATAGGGTTGGTCCAATATCAAAATGAGAGACACAGAGACAATCCACTCTTCAAAATGTGCCTGTCATTTGACACACCTACTTTTATTGTGATCCACTCCGGGAACCCCTTTGCTTTTTGGTTTTTCAAAAAACGTATTTACTGGATAGTCACTAAGATAACTTATGAATAAAGCAGATGGACCTGATTTGGTAGAGTGACTGTTTGTGAAGTTATACTAAAAAAGCATTTGAAAATATCAGCTGCAGACAGAAATTAAACTCACCTATATCGAAGTCATTTACAACTACGTATAGCTGAATATGTGTGAGAACACGAACGCTCACCCTGTACATATGTGTTGGCAGAAGTCAGGGATTGTTTATGAAGAATTACCAATTTTTAGCTAAAATATTTAATAACTCTTTTGTTGCCAGGCTAAAAAATACTGATGTGGGAAATCCACTATTACTGATGTGAAATATTTCTCCACCATTCTATTTCTACAAATATTTTCTGTTGTGAATGGGAAGATCCTTCTTTGTCAATTGTGCAACACTGGTTGCTGGTTTCTATTCACTTCATTTATGTCTATGTCTGTGTGTAAAGGTGATTAAGATTATTTGAGTCTCTTCACTATTACAGTTAAGTAATATGCAGAAAACTCAAATGCATTTCTGACAATTGCTAGACTTTGATTTTCCAGTAATACATAAATGAAGGAGAACTTGCCAAACTCAAAAGCTGCTTGATTTAGAGCAATGAGTTTATTTTATGTTTTATATGGTCCTTTCAGTGTGTTTTGTTCTTTGTTTTTCAAAGCTTAAGCAATCTCCTCCCATGAGGCAAAGCTGTTGACATTTCTTAAAGCAATTGCAGACTTTCCAAAACTGTTTCTTGACACTGTCAGGGTAATCAGAAATGTATAAATTATAAGCTTTCAAAGAGCTCTGTAACTTGAACTCTTTGATGAGGTCGTGTGATGGTGGCGGCAGGGAGGGAAATTTATGGGGTACTAGACATTGCACGGTATTTAAATTTCCTTGGTTATATATTCAGTGATTGAAAGCATATGGCAATATTTTATTAACTCTCCTGAAACAAGAGAATGTGTTTATAAAAGAGAAAAAAAAAAGTATTGTAGTAGAAAAGCCTCATATACCATAAGGCTCATGGACCAGGGAGCAAAATTACTGAAGTATTTTCAGAAAAGAATGCTTACCTCAGTACAATAACAGATTTTTTTTTTTGTATCCTGCATACTTGTTATTACTGCTAGTGTGTTCTTCCCCCTTATTCAGAAAGACTGATATGCTGTGAAATTTAATACTTTTTGGCTGTCTTTTAAGTAAAGCAATAACAGATTGATACCATATCCAACAAAACAGAAAATATGAATGAGTTTCTTAGTACTGGAACAAACGAAAAATTCCCTTTAGCAACCTTATTTTTACCAGTGGCTTCAAAAACACTATGTTAGCAAATTAGGTTATGGAGATGTTGCTGCAACATGGAAAATATCTTTGACCTAGACACAAATACTTATTAAGATGCATTAGAGAGGAACACAGATGCTTCCAGCAACAGCCATACATTAGATCTACCTTTTACTTTCCTTTTAAAATGTTATTTTAATTATCTCCATCTGTTTTCCCTAAGCAATAGAGCAGCCCATGCAATCCACCAAGTTCTGAGAAGATACCCAAGTTACCCATTATCTTAGAAGTGGGAAGAAATCATTAATGGACATCTCCAAATCTACTTCTCTCTCACTTGAAAAAAAATTGTTTAAGAATTGGAAGCCGGAAGGAAATATGGGCTGAACAGAACAATAGAGATTTGTAACTCTTGGAAAACAGAGGACCAAAAGCAGTAGAGAATTAGAGAAAAACACAAAGATCAATCATTCAACAAGAACCCAAATTAACAAACAGAAAACCAACAGAAAACAATCCTCCAAGGAATTCTACAGGTATGGCTTTTTAAGAGGATATGGCAAAGGGAAATGTTATGTAATGGAGTATTCAAATTAATTGATGAAGGATTTCGGAGAGAAACTGTCCTTGGCAGAAGAAAAAGACTGAAGAGATAGCAAAAGACAAATATCAGTTGACATTAAGATTTTTGAACAGAAATAACCTACTCTCAAAGCTCATAGAGTCCCTTAACTGAAGAGCTGCAGAATAATTTGGAGAAATATTCATTTGGTACTGCCTATAAATACAAATAAACTACACTGCATCTGTGTTTCAAACCCACTTTTCAATAATGTTATGGAAAAGTTACCCAGAATTTTGGACACAGGTCTTTTTATATCATTGTAGGACGAGTGAGAGAACCACAATCTCTTACTTAGTTCAGTAAAAGGCACTAACTTTGAATTAAGTAACTTAGAAAACAAAGGAGTTCCCTTCCCAAAATTCATGTTTAAAAGATGCTGTTTGCTTAAACTGACTATTTTGATGAACTTTCACAGGGCAAAAACACAAGTCTGGTGTGTCCTGGGAAGGGATCCTCTGGGCAGCCCCACTGCCCTACTTTCAAACTGGCACTTTTAGTAAAAGAAAAGAAAAGAAAAAAAGGCAAACAGCCTCCAAACAAAGCCAGACTTCTCAGTCTTTAGAAATTTTGGCTGTATAATTTTAGTTCAAGTGGAAAAAAAAACAAACCAGTGCCTCAGGTACTTAGCTGTGGAATACTTGTTCCCCTGGAAGATATTATTCTTCTGATCCCTTTGTCAATATAAATGGTTAGAACTAAATAAAACTGTCAACATTTGAGAATAGACAGGAGAACAGCAAACAGCTGAAACATTCTCTGTATACCAGTGTACTCATTCATTTTGTAGAGATGTGGATGCTACTGGTCTTTCTAGTCTACCGACGTTGTAAATATAAAGAGAAACAGGAGAAGATGTATGATGCAATTATTCACTATTGGTACCAAAATAGCGAACAGGTAAAAATAAAAAGCATGTCATGTTATTACTTCTTGTTCAAGGGAAGTCAAATCTGAGAACTTACGTGATGAGGGTGTATTAGATGGTAAAATGGAAGAAATAAATTTTATGCTAACAGATTTTCCTTGCAGGAACACATATCAAAGTTAAGCGCTCATAGAAATACAAACATCTGGAATTCTTGCTGTGTTTGAAAAGGACTGAGTAGCCATTAAGACTGATTTCAGGTGGTTTTCATAGGCATAGAACAACTAAGGTAACATTAAGAGACAATACAGACCATGTTAAAAGACAAAAATTATTCTTTAGGAATGTGTCATTGTGTTTTCTTAGGTATCGCTGAAATTTAGAGATGTTAATAAGATTACAATATGAAATACGTTTTTCTAAGGTTTAAAGTTCAATATAGTGATAACACAGAAACAAAACTAATCAGGTGGCCACCTATACAGAAGCTCAGCTGAGATGAACTGAGCCTCTTGTCAGTTTTTCTGGATTGGTTGTGTCTACAGTGCAGCAGTGGTGCAGTAACATGATAAATGTTGTGTTGGGCAGTCCAAGGCACCAAGGCTTCAGGGGAGGTGCAAGCCATGGAGAAGTCTGTGTTGTCATACATTGGTCATTTTAAGCAAAGGACCTCTTGTTGTTTCTTTCCATCATTCACATGTGGTTTCCCTTCCAGGAAAGGAGAGCTGGTGCATGTCCAGGGTGTGTCCTGACAATGAGCTGAGAAGCGACCAGCTTGGGGCTGCTCTGCAGCAGAGAGATCTATCCCTGTTGGCCAATACAGCGTGATCTGAGGTAAGACAATTTCTTTTGATTTTTATGAAATTATATTGCTTTTTTTATCTATTGTAAGTTACCTCTGGAAGGGAAAAAAAGCTTATCAGTACATATTCTAAATGTAAAGGTGGCTCAGAGCACTATTAAACTACAGACACTGCCAGTCCTTTGTGGGGGGCGTGTATATGTAAAAGTATGTGGAGAAAAAAAAGCAGCAATCATTGAAACTGTGTGCACTAAGAAAAAGAGTTTTGAGTGCTTCCAGGAAGGGAAAAGAGGAGCTGGAGTGTGATATTTAAATACACTTTTAAAAGTGCACATTTGTGCTTGCAAGTAAAATGGCAACAGATGTACCAACTCGATCAAGGCTATTCATCTATAAACCGAGCTGTTTCCAGATGATAGCAGGCATTAGCAGGATAACAGGGATGGGTAAAATGGGCGTCAATGCCTACCCTTGAGTTTACACTAGCTTGTTTCAAGAGAGTCTCACAGGGAGTGCTAACAGGAGTGCTAGGGCTGGGGTGGTGGTTCTGGGCAGGTGTGGAATCGCAGGGGGAGCAGACACTGGAGAGAGGCTGTTGGGGTGGCAGGAGCTGCCAGCACAGTATCAGTCATGAGCGCTGCCCATGCCTCGTGCGCTGCATTCCTGGATACCCAGGAGGGAGACAGTAAGGAAATCCTTGGCCTTAGGAAGGAGAGTCATTCCAGTAGGCTCTAAGAGAGTACAGAGAGAGTCCCCCAGACCTGTAGGTGTTGGTCCTAAGCAGGGCTGGATGCCATCACCTTTGTGTTCCTTGTCATCCAAGGGACTGCTTGGGTATGAGCATCTGGGCTCCCAGCCAGAGCAGATGGGGACATGTCTCCTTGTCCTTCTTGGGAGTGTTTGGGTATGAGTCTGTTGTGTGACATCTGTTTTGTTTTCAGACAAGAAGTCCCCTTCCTTTCCTAGGAAGTGGTTCCCTGGGATTTGCTACTTTATCACAGGTGTTGCAATATTGTCTTACACTCTTAAACTTTGGGAAATAAAATGCACTGAGTGAAATCCTCCACACCACTGTTTGGTTTTTTTAACTGGATGAGATCTTATAACTATGTCCAATGAGGAAAATTGAAATATTTAGCTGTTAGAAGTGTATTGACTTGCATAAAATGAGATGTTGAAAACATTTGTTGAAACAATTACCTAATTCTAAGTTTAAAACAGCTGCATTATTTTGCAAATATTATTGTCTCTTGTAGTCTGCATCTTCAAAAAAAAATATCTTCAGCTTGCATTTTATTCTGATAAAGGTTCTGAGAAGGTAAGCATCTCTTTGTGCTTCACTTCTTTTTGGATACAGTGTTTGTTGGTGCCAGAATTTAATATAATTCCAGAGTCAATTAAAAATTACTGCTGGTTTCAAGAATTTACCTGAGATGTTTCTTCGTCTTTTTTTTAGCCAGGTAAGGTATGTTCATAATTATCCAAGTAGACATGAGAAAAATCTCTGCTCAGTTGAAATTAATGAAGGATATCCCCCTCTACTTGCCTTATTTCTAAAGCTTTATTTTGACATATGGTATTACTTTTTATATTGGCACTCAGACTTGTTGCACAAATGGAAATGAAGACCCAAGCAGTGACCAGCATTTTTAGAAAGATAAGTGAGAAGTGGTTTTGATTTTTTGGCTATTTAAGTACCTAGCATATGTTACAGCTTATTTTACAAGAAATATTTGGAAAATAAAGTAAGCACTTCTCTGGGTGGTTTTTTTCCCTCCCCTCCTACATATTCTGGTGAAACTTTACTAAGTTTAAAAATAAAACATCCTAAGTAAGTTTTTTCCTTATAACTTCTGGACTTTATTTTTCTATATGGGATTAAAAAAATATTAAGAAAATGCAAAAAATGTCAGTCTTTCACATACAACCACATTTAAAAATTGCTCTCCTTTCTTTTGGGCTCTTGCAGACATAGGTAACTGAATTAATTCAGGCATCTATTCCTCAAGCATTTGCAGTTTGAGTTGTTTGGGGTGTTCAAGGCATGACCAAGTTTTTGAGTATGAAATGCCTACAAGGCATTGGAGGTATCAGGAAATACGGTACTGAGTGCTCCACACAGTCTTTGGTTTGGTTTGTACTAAGCATCTCCAGAAACAATTTCACTAATAAGCCTAACGTGCTCATTTACCTGCCTGAGGCTTTGTTGATGAAGGATTTGATGTAACTGAAAAGTACAAGTACTTTACCTGAGTAGTTAGATGTTTTAAAGTTGGCTAATTATTATTTCAATAAGGATGAGGACGTGGCTTTTGCATCACCTCCCTGTGGCAACCCACCTAAACGCAACAGAAAGGTGATTAATTGAGCTATCTCCAAAGCCCCTGCTGCAAGGATCTGCCTCAAGAACTGACAGCATTCCAGTGCTAAGAGTACCTACGATTACTTCCTCCTGTTTACTTTTTAATCAGTTACCTAAATGTGATCTCATTAAAACCACATCAACTGTACTGAAAAGTCACAGATGAGTTCCAGGCACAGATTTAAATCTCAGGTATGGATTTGGTTAACAGTTGGGTTTTTTTTTTGTTTTTTTAGTTTTTTCTTAAAGAGTTCTCAGTGAGGAAAGGAATGTCTTGCAGATGAAATATAAACTTGCAGTCTTTCTTCTCTGACCCTTTCTGAATGAAGTTATGGTTCCTCTATTTCTGTTTAAGGATTGCATGTTAAATTTGCTGTTATTATCCTTGCAAACACAAAGAACTTGTAGAATTTGTTGTTCTCCAAGTGGAATCTGATGAAATATTTGCAGGGAGACATTTTGAAGAAAGGATGTGCTCTATGCTAGTGTATAAAAAATAACCCAAAATTTCTTAAGAATTCTCAGTTTTGTCAGGTTTTAAATTCTAGTATCTTGGTAATTTAGCTCTGAGTATTGCTAAGTATATTTGTCGAAGGATTTTGTCATTGGGTATTGCTGCTGTTGCCTTTTCTTGCTTTTGCTCCATGTATTCAAAATAGTGTATCTCATACAAATTTTCGCTATTAAATCAGTCTGAATTTAATATGTTCCTTTTGGGTCGTAGAAAATTTATCAAATTCATATATTAGTAAGTGACTGTTGTTATCAAAATCCTGTAGCCTTGTTGAAATGATATTTAGGTCCAGATCTTTCCTAACGCTGCAGCAAAGGTTCTGTCTGCTTAACAGTGATATTATTCAGTGAGAAGAAAAGTTGACATCAAAGTTTGGATCTAAAAGACTCTGCAGAGCAGCTCTAAACTCCAGTTCCTTCTGGTAATTATCCCTGAAAAAGAAATGATTACATGCTTTATGGTGTGTTGCTCTTGGCACTGTTGTGAGGGGTCTTTAAGCCCTTGTGACTTACAGGTGAGTTGAAAGCACTTGGCACGAGGGCTGTTTGGGGAGACGTCCCCCAAGCTGTCAGGAAGCCTTTGTTAAATGCGTGTGGAGCTCGGTCCTCTTCATCATTTTTTTGAAATATGCCATGCTGTGTGTAGGTGTGACTTTCACCAAGTTTTCTGACGTGCTGTGAATATAATTAATAAACACTTTTCACAGTGTGCAACTTTACAGTATATATAAAATAGTAAACTTAAGGGAGACCAGAACAGATGCAATGCGTTTATGGAAAGCAAGTCTCCATTTACCAAGCACCATGAACACCCCTGAGCAAAATAAGGATGGGGTGAAGGGATGCAAATTATATGGATCTGGGAGGTGGATTAAAACTCTTAGGTTTTAATCAAGGGCCATAATTTAGGCTCTGACTTCCGGCTGTGTTGCATGTGTTTCAGCCACTGGAAAAATATTTGTGGAGGGGGCATGTGTGCATTCTGCCCTGTGCATCGCAGTAGTTGTGTACCCAGTGCTGTTAGGCTTGGAAGTAAGATGGGGACTGTTTCACAGGTAACTTTTCCTAAATTATAAGTTCGTAGCTTTCTAAAGCTTTCCCTAAAATTTTCAGCTCAAGTATTTCTTCATTGTTATTATTTTTTTTAGAGTAACTGGTAACTACATATGTTGAGGTATGTGTGTAATCTGTCTTTACCTGGTGCTCTGTGTACTGTCATCACTCTCAGTTAGAGAACTGAATGCAGATTTGCCTGGTGCAGTGGTATTCTTAACAATATATCCAAATCGCTTAACTCACAGTTGTGTCTTACAGAAACATTTGCTCATTTGATGCTTGCTGCCAGCATGGCTATGGCCTCCTTTTACTGTGGGGGACCTACAGACAATATGACTGGACAACCTGGTATAAGCTGTCTAGGTCTGTGCTTCTGGGTATTTCTGTAGTACACCATAGCCAGTGAGGTCCCAGAAAAGCCATCAAGACTTCAGCTTCAAAAAGTGCTTCCAAATGAGCTGGAGTAGTCTGAAAAACAAAACAAATATAGGTAGATTTCCAGATGAGGAAAGAAAAGGGATAACCATGATGATAATATACTAAAAACTTGCCACCACCCCTGCAACACACTCCAGCCAATCAATCAGAAATGCCCCAAAAACTACCTTCAGAAAATAGCCAAGGTGACTCTGGATGCCTAAATTCATGATTGAAAGAGATGTCTCCACAATTTTGTATATGCATTTATGACTTCAGGGTAGAATTTGGAAATGGTCAGGGTAACACCTGGGTATTCTTGCTGCCAGCATGGCTATGGCCTCCTTTTACTGTGGGGGACCTACAGACAATATGACTGGACAACCTGGTATAAGCTGTCTAGGTCTGTGCTTCTGGGTATTTCTGTAGTACACCATAGCCTGGAGACCCCAGCTGATGACTGTGTTCAAAATGTGGCCATCACAGACTGATAACCTGATTTCTTATGCAATTTTGTTTTGAAATCGTGGTAGGAACCTAACTTTCTTGGAACAGCACAGGAGTTAAAGGACTTAGATTGGAAAGGGAGACCCAGCTTGAAACTGAGAGTGTTTAAATGTGCGTCTCCTAGGGGTGTACCAAAAACCATCATCCACAGAGTGAAACAAAAGGGGTTTTTCTCTCTTCCTCTGCTACTGAAGAGATGAAAATGAAAGATTAATGTGGCCAGATGGAAAGTAGCTATTATTTCTGGTTCCTCTTAAGTGAATTTCTTTTCCATTTTAATATTAAGCAACCATTGGAATAAAAAAAGACTTTGTTTGAAAAAAAAAAAAAAGAAAAAAAAGTAGGTTTTTAATGTACTTGCCTCTGGTTGATCTCCAGAGGAAGATTTTTTTCATCTTTATATTGGTTCACTCTGATGATATGTCAGTCATTTGTGTTGCATACAAGAGGCATGATTTTACATTTGGCTTCTGTATTCTCAGGGAGAACAATTATTTGCTTTCCTTCAGGGTGTTTTCATACCAAATATCTTATTCTAAATTGTAAAAGTGTATCATGTATATATGAGATATAATGCTTACCAAGCAAATCAAACAAAGATTTTTTTTTTCTTTTTTTCTTATCTTCTACCTTTAAAAAAAACCCAATCCAAAACAAAGAAAATCTTAAGTATTGAATTGCAAAAGATAAGTACAAAAATCATTTTTATAATGACTGTGATAAATGTTTAACACATGCTAAATATTGTAAGTTCAGAGGGATAGACAAAAAAAGGCATGAGAATGGGAAAGACGAGTTTTGATTTCATCAAAGGTTTTGGAATCTCACATGCAGAAGTCTCTTTTTTTCCCCAAAATCCATCCTGTTTTTCTCAGTGCCATAGGAGTGTCCCTTTCAGAGCTTGTAATCCATTTTTCATACCTGCCATAGGCCCCAATTTTTAACTTGAGAAATAAGATGGGTTTAGAAATTTTAAACAGCCAAATTAGTAAGCCGATAAGATCAATTTAAAACAAGTTCATTGGAGATATGTATAGAAAGCATCAACTAAATTTCTTTGTCAGTTGCAAGATTATATATCACAAAACTTGCTGACAAAAAGGGGAAATGAAGAGAAACTGTCAATACATACTGGGTGGACTTTCCCCTCCCACCCCCACTTGTCAGACTTTATTTACAGAGTCCCCTCACACTCATAACTTGATACCAAAAAGAGTTAGCGTGGTATGCTGGGTGACAGGTGACCCTGCGATGGAGGTGTCTGCCTTGCTGTTGCTGTTCCATTTCTAAGTCAAAAGCAGCAAAATCGTGCAATTTAGAACCTGAGAGTGGGCAAATGCCTAGAAATTCAGTTGAAAAGCCTGGCTTTCAGCTCACCATGAAAGAAAGTGATTCATCAGGAATCACGCATAGTCAAACCACTATTAAAGGTGTCACCTTCAGGATGATTCAGCACTGACTTTGTTTAGAAGAAGGTCCTGTAAAATGATGAGCAGTTGTTTCCTACTCAGGGGGAGAGGAAAGCTAGTGTTTCAAAAAATGAAGTTCTGAAGAGTGTAAGACGTGGTTGGTTAAAGTAAAAGGAAAAAGGATCCCCTATAAATACGTGTTATTTTTCTCAACATTCCTGGGATGCAGGTATGTGATCTCCTCCTGCCACAGGGTTTTCCTGGCTATTAATGCTCATGGGCCCAGTTGTCTATGTTTTAACAGAAGCATTCCCTTGTGGCAGTCTTAGCAGGAATTCAGAGATGCAGCAGCACATGAGTCCAGTGAGAGAATGAATTATTTATTAATTTTATCATATCATTTATATATCCGAGTTCCAAAAAAACCAGTTGGACAGTGTGCACACTTGTCCTGAGGTGATTGGATAAAGCCCTAGACATCCACTCCAGACTATTTGTTCAATCATACTTAACAAAACATCAGATGTGAAGGTTATTTACAAAAACCTATCTTACTGTTTACATAGCTTGCATAGCAAAGGAAAATTCTCACGGAGTTAGTGCAAGGAGATGAAAAATCTCTCTGCTTAGCAGCCTTTCAGTATCCACATTCCCTGTTACCTCCAGGTAACTTTGGAGTAACATGCAACAGGATGGACACTTGCCAAGGTATTGCACTACAGTAGGTAGCGTAGACCAGGGAAAGAGCTGAAGATGTGTTGTTTTCACATCACTGAATGGAGACACATTTATGTCCACCTCCTGCTTCAAAATCAGTCCTCCTCAGAGAGGACCCTCTTATTAGTGAAACACTAACTTTCCTAACAAACCAATAAACCTCATTGTTTAAATTGTCTCCAAAGCATTTAGCCCAGCTCTCTTCTCTCCTAATTATGATTTAACTTAAAGATCAGGAACTGCTATTTTTTTAGCACCTTGTAATGTTCTTAGATGTAACAGAATTACAGTTTTCAAAATGAAGTGTCTAGAGCCTAGCTATGTTGCTGCCAAAGGAAGTTTTATTCCTAAAGAGTTGGCCGGGCTGTCCTCATAGTACCAGCATGGAGGGGTCTTCAAAGGTCAGCTGACCCAGAGGATGCCATTGCTTTTGTCACTAAAGCCCTCCAGCAAAATCCCTCTAGCACAGGGTATTTTTAACTCTTGTGGCTAAAGCAGATTTACACACTTGCCATAGTGAGGTACAACTCTGAACTTGGTTTAAAATAATTAAGGACTACTAGAATACATTTTTGGATGATGCCAAGTATTTTTGGGTCATATGATCAATTAGAGTTTTTGAACTAAATAAGTTTATGAAAAGAGCATATCGATTTGTGCAATAAGAGAGCTTGAGGAGTATTGATTGAAATGAAACAAAACATTCCCCAAATATAAATCTGCAGTTGGAAATGTGGGTATATCGCTATTTTAATAAACATTGTAACTATAATAAAAATAACTACTCTTGCATCTGCGGTGGTAAGGATTAGAAGGGTGATTCTATTAAAAGCTTTATTTTTCCATGCTGGTGAAAGTGTGAAAAATCATTGGTATCTTTTCTCCAATTCTGTAAGAGTAAACCTAAAGATTGTAGTCAGCTGCTAAACTGCACTGTGGGAATTATTTTTTGTTGATGATAATGAAAATAACTTTTTTTTCTGTTGTGTTAGGAGCATGTGTTCATTTTACACTTGTAAATAGTCAAAGCTGTGTCTTTAAAGATAGCTTTGGAAAAACAGAAAGAAAGGACTCTGGTAAAAAGTAGCTAAGTTAGGATAGCACAGTCCCGCTCACCTACTACCTGAGTCTGTAGGATCCTAAACTCCAGGAGAAGCCACCTTCTTTTTAGACCAGTCTCTCTGGTCATCGTGTCTGCTTGAGTTATAATCCCCCCCACAAGATATGTTTCTGTCTAAGCCTCTTAAGGATTCCTAGGTCGAGAAGGGGCTCTCAGAGCACACCCGTGGCATGCCAGTGAGATCAAACCCAATCCCAACATGCACCGGCAGCTTTTTCTTTCCACTGAAAAGGAGTCAGGTTGAGCAGTGGTTTTCCTTTCTGTAATACTCCAGCGGCGATAGTGCTCATTCAGGCACTGGAGTGGGTATGTGAGGCTTTCCTCTGCCTGGAGGGCCTCGCCGCTGGCTTAGCAGCTTTTCTGGGGATTTCCTTTTGCGCTTGCAATTGAAGCTGTGCTTAACTCAACCCTTCCGCTAACAGGGCTCAGAGGTGATTATTCAGGACTCAGGATTACTTTCTAGGAGACAGAGTCAGTTACTGAGATGCTGCACAAGCTTGGGTAGAGATCAAACCGAACAGCTCTGTAGTAGCCGACTGATGGGATGCATTCACACAGGGTGCCAGAGGAACATTTGGTATGATTGTTTATTTCTCATGGCATGGTTGTTATGCTCATTAAAAAAAAGAGATCCTTCTGGACAAATCAGTCCTGTACTCTGATTGGCTTCACTTCTTTACACAAGTTATAAATCAAAGTAAAATATTTTATGGCAGAATAAGCTCATTTTGCTGTTAGCTGGATTGGAGGAAGGTTGTTTTTCTGCTTTCAGAAATTTGGTAGGTTGTTCAAAAATAAAGCTGCTGGTAATGTAGTTATAATTTAATTTCAAAATAATAGATTCAAAACATATTACTTAAGTGATGAACATACATGCGTTTCAAGCCTTTTAAAGATTATACTTGAGCAAGCCTGGCATTACTACATGAGCACTAGGAGGACTGAACTAGTAAACCCCTCCACCCAAACTTCCTAAAAGAGTCCAAAGAAACTGGGAGACATAGTCTGTTTCACAGCACTGCTGGCACTAGAACCTCATAAAGAGAAACTGATGTAAGACCAGCTACCAGTTATAGGTAAAGTATGTGAAATGCTTTTAAAGAACTAAGAGTTTTTTGTACATGTGTAATTAAGTAATTAAAGAAACTCATTCAAATTGCAAGTGCTGGGAGAAGACAGAAACCGGCCTATTCCTAACTGATCTGGTCCAAGCAATGCTGAACCATATCATTAAACCCCAATATTTAACAGCTTCTTTACCCTTTCCCTAGTAAACCAACATTTACTAATAGCAGCAATTCTGTATGTAAGGTAAAATAAAAAACATGGTGTTTGCAGTAGAAATGAATTCTGTGGATACTTATACGCTTGTAAAATGCTGTGAAGAATGCAGGCATAATGTTAATACAATTCCTCTGTAGTGCTTCAATAAAGGTATTTAAAAACATAATCTCTGAAAAGTTAGAGAAGTAAAACATGTATTTCTGCTTGCTAGTCAGTATGTTTTAGCAGACATTTGGGCAGTAACATAGGGAAATTTTTTAGAATTGTAGAAGGTGAAAGGATTAAAGGGACAGAGAGAGCCAATTTTTTTTCTCTGGAATTATGAACAAATTACTGTATCAGTGCCTATAGAATAATAAAAAACATGGTGTTTAGCAAGTAATGAATTCTGAACTTTGAAAATGGGTGAACTGGCAGTTTTGTGTAAAGAGAATGCTAAAATAGGTGGGAGCTATTTCACTGTCTGGGCATCTTTGTCACAGAACTAGAATATTTGGGCAGTTAGGAGAATTTGGCTCAGCACAGCATTTTACAGCTGCACTGCTGCAGTGGAAGTTGCTCTGGGGGACCAGAAATGAGCCTGCAGAGGACACACACAGAGGAGAGGAGCTGCTCCCTTGTCCTCACTCCTTGTGTCTGCTCATTCACACATGTGCAAACACACACACGGACGCTGCAGATGTACAGCACATGGAGAAAACTTTTAACCTTGGCTGAATCAACTAGATTTGTAATTGTCTGTTTGAGTTCCATGATCTCTGCTGGGAGAGGTGGGGACTGGAAATGCAGATGTTCACTCGTTCTCTTCTCAGAGTCTCAATTTTTGTGCTACCAGGGATTTACAAGGCCCAGAGGTCATGGCATATGTGACTCATGAGTCCTACCGGCTGTCTCCAAAACCTCTCTGCTTCTGCTCCTTTATGCCTAAATATAAGCACTCACACAGGTATGTACATCTGGGCCTACAGCAACCGTGTATGCCAGTAACATTTTTTCTAAATATCTGCAAAGTTTATGTGGGGCTTCAGACTATCAGTTACATTTGGATTGGGGGTAAAGAGCCTTGACATCAAAATCCATCTTAAGCGGTAAGATGAGGAACACACAGGTTTGAACCAACCTGTGCTCATCCACGCTGTCTAAAGACTGCCATATTCCTTGGAGTGGTTCTGGCAAATGGGAGTTGTTGCTCCCCCAGGTAGTGCCTGGGTTTTTTTGATGGATGTTGGGGATCGGTTTACCAGTGCAGATGTAATGGGATGATTGAAAGAGTTGAAGGGGAGAAGAATAGAAAGGAGTAGAGAGGAGTCTGTCATGTTAGTGAGGTAGAGTAAAAATGAACAAACCTTAAAAAGTAGGACTAGAAACCTGGCTTGATGTTTCCAGTAAGGTGTTTTAAGAAGCATAGGCAACCCCTTTTAAAATAATAGGCTGGCTTAACATATGACTATCCAGATGGTTTGGCTTTGCTGCTGACAAAGGCAGAGAGTTTTACCTCTGTCACTAACCTCCATACACGCAAGAATAAAGGCGTAACATCCGACCTGCATATATATGTAATGTAAAACAGAAATTATGTAGCAACTGTCTTGGATGAAGATTTAGAAGAACCTCTGAGGTTTTTGAATCCATGTTTCCTAAATCTGGCTCAATATGAAGAAACACTGCTAAATAAATCCTGCGATTGCATTTTTTCCCAATAGTAACTCCGGAAAAATAAGAGACAATATAAAAAATAGATTTATGAATGCTTCTCAGTGTCTTAGTTACAGTGCTTTCTCATACGCATATTATATATTTTCATGGAAGAACACTTTTGATGGGAGGCAGAATACCATCAAATCTCAACTGTTTTCTCACTCCATTTTGTATTCCCTGCTGTTTGGCACCCACTCACACATTAGCTTGCCAAAAGAGTGGCTCGACAATTAGGTATGTTAGCACAATTATGCATTTTATAAACTATGCAAAATAATGTCCTTGCTGGTATGCTGAATAATCTTTTATCTCACAGCTTTTTGAAAACTGTTTTGTAAACAATGCCCCTATTGTAACTTCACTGGCATGATAGTGCAGTACACAAGCATCACCAAAGGGGAACAGTATCTTGTGCTTCAGGCAATAAACAGTCTGCCGTGTCCTAAAGAGGTGGTTACAGTCATTCATCACCAAAGTATCCGAGGACTTTCCAAGTGTGTCTAACATCTGGCATTGTTTGCACTCTTACTCCTTTCCCACAGTGAAAATGTGTGCAGCAAAGTATCTCAGTTTAGACTTTAGAACTGGTCTGTGTCTCCTTGCTTATATTTGTAAGAGAAAACATAGCCAAGAAAGAGCCTTTGTGGAGAATGGTCTTCTCATTAGATGAGGGAGTTTATTTCATGGATTTGGCCCCCAGTCTTCCCAGATTTATATCTCTGCCAAAAGATAAACCTTGGCTTTATAGTGGAGAAAATCATAGTACTGGACTATGTTAACTGATTATCACAGTGTTTTTTCTACTGCTTTGGATGATTTTGTACTGGGGCCTGTGTCTATTATAAACCCTGATGGCAGAAACCAAGACATTGGATTTAATTTCTTTTTCTGTCTGTAGCCAGCTCAGGTTGAAAAGGACTACATATGGTGAGTTTGTGTTTGCTTTTATTTCCTGAGCAGGTCTGCTTTAATGTCTGGTACTAGTTAGTATAGATCTGGTATGCCTTTCAGTTTGCTGCCTTGGCTGCATGAGCAGGAGGTACCAAATGACTGCAATGCCAAGTACCTTCTCTACTTTCTCTACAGTTTTACTTCATTCCCATCCATCACTGATTTGTTTTTCCCTTGTTTATTATCCTAGTTATGGTCACTTGCATCATTCTTGACTTCAAATCCTTATGTTTTTGTAGTTCCTGCCTTGGCTCTATGTTATTTTGCTGATTTCATATGAAGAAGAGATTAGTAAGGCATTCTAAGTGCAAGGTTTCTTCTGGGCCATTTCAGTGATAGAGAACCTACTTTGCTATTTTTAACCTCTGGAAAATTTTCTTCAATACCTGCTGCTTCTGCAAGTAAAGAGCCGCCTGAATGGTTCCGCAGCCACGGTGAAGGATCACCCCGTTAGCCTTAGTACAAAATACTGAGCAGGATAAGGCTGTTTCGATGCCCTGATTTAAAAAATCACCAAGGAAACAAAGTGCCAGGTGGTTTGTCAGCTACAAAATCAGTTGTAGCACAAGTAGGTTAAAGTAAATGTAAGATATTGCAAACCTTATATAAAAGGAGTATGGAAGAACAAAACTACATTGGTCTGTGTAGAGTTGGTTTGTCCTCTATCAGGCAAAGTTATCAGGTTACAACTGCATAAAACAAACCACTCTCTAGCCTTGAGAAATTATTTTTATTCTTTTTCATTCCTGCTTTTTTACTTTCTTCTTCCCTGCTCCCTTCCTACCCCTTGTTCCTCTTTGCAGCCTCCACCCAGGCTGCCCAGCAAAACTGTGGACTCTCTGTCCTTGGACGCATTCATGATGTGGCCGAGCAGAGCCTGAGCAACCTGCTCTGGCTGCACCTGCCATGGTTTGGGTGAGCTGCCCCGCAAGTCCCTCTCAGCCTGGACAGCTCTGGGATTTCACTGAACTGGCTGCTACACGAGACAAGATGCAGCAGTAAAATAATCAGTTCAGAGCCACATGTTTAACCTCCTCTTCTTTAGAGGCTCCTGTTGTAACATAAACCTCTTCCTTCCCACCCACACCTTTAATGGTTATTTTATAAAAGGCATATCATTCTGAAAAGGGAATTTTTTGCTGTTTTATTCACTGCTCTTATTTTGTATTTTGTATATTCATGGAATGAGTAATCTGTAGCAATTGAGGATATTATATTTTATTTACCACATCAGAGTCATCTGTCATGCATTTTGCACATCTATTTAACATACTTTCCTACTTTTATCATTCTGTTTTTTCTGAATTCTAATAGGAAGCAAATTTAAAGTCAAGAAACCTGAAATTACCTGACTGAAATCTTTGTGCTTGTTTTGCATGGCCTAACATGCAGTCTAGCTTGGACTGTCACATTGCCTTACATTTTGTGTGGTTATTAATAATTAATCCAAAATTCTTTTAGGTTTTTTTAAAGCCATATTTTGCATAAATGTCTTAAAGAAACAAGGACTTGCCAGTGGAAATGAGGTAAAGATTAATTTTTTTACTCAAACACTTTGGTTTTGAAGAAATCAGGTAAAACAATTTCTAACAGTTCTTTAACAAATGTAACGGAAAGATGGTATGACTCTGGAATGTTGCGTAAGTTTATATAATTGATTAATTCTACATATCTGAGTGGACAATTAGGTGTTTCCCAGCCAGGAATCTCCTTTTGCTTCCTCCAGATAACTGGGATGCTGGCGATTATCAGCTATAGCTTGGGAAGACTCCATGCAGATCACCTGTGCTGTGGCTCAGCACAAAATGGCGTATTCCAAACTGACAAGGACCTAAAAATCACTCCCTCTGTTTCCCTCCTCCCCTGAAACAGGGCTCAGGACTGCAAACCTGCTGCAGAGACATCTCTGCAACTGCTGCTGCTCTGTTTCTCTCCAGTGTCTGTTTATGTGCAATACCTCTAAATGGGTTTCCAGTGTGTTTAATGTGTTGACTTTGCTTTTGATACTGTTAAGTTTTCTGGATGTTGTTGTGCTCGGTAACAATTATTTCTAGGATGATCCTCACTAAGTGTCATTGTCTGTTAGTCTCATTTTGTTTCCCCTCTCTTGTCCCATGGTCTTTCTCAGTCTCATTAACACAGGAATCATGAAGAGTATTTGAAATACTACAACTCTTTTTGGGAGAGTTGAATTTGACCAGATCTACAAAAAACATTTTATGATTGAAAGGCTTCACCAGACACATCAGTAATCTTAAAAGTAATATTCGTTCTTGCATACAAGTAAAACAAGCACGCACTTAATGTGTTCCTTAAAAACTGAGTAGCACTGAAAGAAACCCAAACCAGATAATAGTGGCACTGAGGTGAAGCATTTCAGAACAGAACCACGGAGATACTTTACCCAAGTGCAACAGCAGCTGGCTGAAAACAGATTTATTTCCAATGTTTAGGAATCCTCACCTCCCTTTGGTTTGTCCCCCCCAAGCAGTTATTTCAGTTAGATCAGGGGGCTGTGCATACATCATCTTTGCTATCGGGCACAAATTGCAACGTTTTGAGTAGAAGTAACACGAGGAAAGAGCAGTTTGATAGGAGTGTGGTGGAAGAAATAGAGGAGAGTAAAAAGCTGTGGTCCTTCCCTCCCTGTCTGCTCCTCACAGACCACCAGCACAAGATGTGTTGCAATTTCTTCTCTCCAGTCAATAGGTACAGTCAAATGTAAAATGAGGAAGAAATGTTCTCCTTTCAACAAAGCAAACGGTTTCCAAGCACTAAGTGCAGAACCACCATTGTTGGAGAGCCAGCACTTGCACTTTTGACCCCATGTTTTATCTAGTGAGAAGGCAGAAGGTAGAAAGGGAACAAGTTGCTTCTGGCAACCTTTTAACTCCTTTGATAAGAATTCACCAAAATTGAACCAACAGAAATAATATGAGTGAGACACTATTTTTTTCAAGCCAATAAGTATCTAAAAACTCCAGAAGCTTTTGCCAGTTGTCTGACTTTACCTCTCCAAGGTACACTTAGGGGAAAGTTTTCAGCTAGCACTAAATTTGCAGGACCACCTCTTTGAATTAGTTCTAAGCGGTTGTAAAAGCTTTTAGTGTTGCAGTTACTAACATCAATTAATTGACAAGTACATCCACATTAGGTTTCCAGATCCTGGCCTTTTTGAATGTGAGAGTACTAATCATGAGACATTACCTTCCCACTCAGATGCTGTCTTGAAAAATTGTTATAGGCAGCTTGCATTATAGGAGGCATCTGCTCTCAGATTAAATCATTCTGTAGCCTTTCTATTAATTTGGACTCTTTGGTGCTACCAGACAATCACATAACCTTGACAACAACAACAACAAAAACAGACTTTTCCGTCTGTGGCTAGAGATGATTACACACTCTCCAGTTGTATTACTGTGACAAGACTGGATCACAGTTTTACAATGTTATGTTTTTGTGTTAAAGCATATAATATTGAGAAAAAAAAATAGTCATACCTGAGAGTGCCATCTGGTATAAAGCATGTTAGCACATAGCTTATTAAGATACTAGAGATACAGTTTTATTTTTGAATCACTTTCATACAACCATCAGGGTCCAAGCAGAGAATATATGGGGTAGGAGCCTGGAAAATGGCAGCCATAAAATGAGAAAAAGAGGAATGTGTTATGTATTATATTCCTAAACAGAGAAGCGCTGACTAGCAGTTTTGGGGTGTATTTTTGGTTTTTAAGTGTCCAACAGTCATTTCTACAGCTTGTTATATTGCAAAGGGAAACCTACCAGTAACATGGATTATATGAGGTAGGGGAGCTATTTTGGCAATCGTCTGGAGCAGAATGTCAATGCCTGGTTTCTCTTATGGCTGCCTTGCTTGGAAGCGGGATTCAATCTGAATGAAAGTGATGCCCCGAGCAACTTTCCCATGGACGTTTCATTGCCTGAGGTTTAGCAGCTCTTACGAGAACATGTTTTGGTTAGGGGTAGTGAAAAGAAATCTTACCCTGTCAGCTAATAGTCCCTCAGACCGAACAAAGAGATGGTCTCTTGTGGAGGAGAGGGGGGCCACCATAAAGACAGGGACACAAACTGAAAGAGAAGCAAAATGCCTTCAGGTCATCTTGTGTAATTTTTTAAAAAAAATTAGATTAAAAGCAATGACTCTTCTTATTTCTCCTGCCCTTTTTTCTAGTATATCACATTTCCAGGAATTGTTAATGCAGGCAGGCCCTTTGTGTTGCATTGCTGTAGGAGAAGGTAGTGTGTGTAATTTGATGTGTGGGAGTGGAGGTTTTTTAAAATCAATTTAATCAATTAAAAAAAACCAAAACAACAAAGAAAAATCTTAGAACAAAAACCACCCACTTTTCCAAGTGTTTTTGTCTCAGAATTAACATGTGTGTCTGTAAAGGAGTGATGCAGGACTTTGTATGATCTCATCTAGGGATAACTTTTTCATCTCCAATTCCCAAAGGCACCAGAGAGGCCAGGGCGTGGTTTACAGGCTGTTAATACCTACTCTCTAGGTCCTGCCAACTGCCTTCAGCTGCACAAGCAATCTTTTAATAGCCTCATAAAATGTACCCTGGTGTCTCTTTGGAGTATTAATATGCTCTTCTACATGACAATTTCATCTTTAGAATGTAAAATCTTTCAATACAGTTTTTATAATGGAAGAATATGACTAATTACTTTAATAGATGGTAAAGAGAATTGGCTAAATCCAAAGAATTTGTCACACTTTCTTATTTTAAAAATATTTCTGATTCATGTATTTTAAAGTAGAATTCCTTGTAGTCAGTGTCAACATCAGCCAATGTTCCAGCCCAATGCCTGTATGCTTGGTCTCTTAAAACTTACTCAGAACTTGCTCTGTCTTGTTTTATCTGATATTCTTATCCCTTGAGCTTAGCAGCTGGACCCAAGTGTTTTTTGACCAGTACTGGTGTTTCTTCAAGCTTTTATTTTGGACTACTGAAGTTACAGCTCCAAAAAGGTGGTAGAAGGTGGGAGGGACACAAATTTGGAACTGCAGTATGTCTTTAATTATTTTAACTGTCATTACACTGTAGAACATATGAAAGTGGTCCAAGCACCTAAAACACCCTGTCAAAGGTTAATTGCACCAGGATGATGCTTTTATAAAATTCTCCTATTTAGACACCATATCAATCACCATAATTACTAATTTTTCTTTTCAGTGAAAAGTAGAAAAAAGGGAGATTATTAAAACTATGTTTTAAACGGCTTCCATAAAGACCATACTGTTATAAAATGAATTAACTTGAAATCTCTTTGCTTAATTAAGTGAAAATGCTTAATTTGTTCTCGTTTCACTGTTCAGATTTTTTGGAAGTAGGGAAAGAGAGGGAGGATAGATTAAAGAGAGAGGAAATGTCTGTTTGAAACTTAGTCTTTGGTCCCTAACACTCTCTGAATTTATTTATTATTTGTAAAGGCATTTATGACAGTTTTCTAATGCTGTTGTTCACCATCTCTTTTACTCTTTCAGTTATCCTTAGCTTTTCTTCAGTTACGAAATACATATAATGGGATACTGAATTATTCATGTAATAAGGACACTTCTTGGATCCAGTTGAAGACTAATGATCCACCACAAGGGTTAAATGTTAAGTGCAGTTAGTACTGTATTATGATGGGCTGCAAAGAAAAAATTATCTTTCTTCCATCCTTTAAAAAAAAAGTTTAAAAAAATTTAAATATTGACTGAAAACTTGAAATGCAACAAAATAGATAGGTCAGGAGACAGTCCTTGGGGCAATTTAGGATTAGATGTGGTTTAATATTATCCCTAAGTCATGGATTAGAGGAATCTCTTTTCCAGTGTGTGACTTCAGTGGTGGTCATAAATAGAGGATATAGTTTGGGGCAGATATTCCACTGATAAAAACTGTTAGATCTCTGCTAAAATCAATTGGACTCTGGCAATCTGTATCACGTGGAGGCCTTCCACAGCATCTCTGGAAACATGCAGAGAAACAAAACCATGCAAAACAATGCAGAGAAACAAAACCAACTAATGTTCTGCAGGAGGAAGAATATTGAGGCATTACTTGAATTGGCCTAAGTAATAAAATGAGAATTAAGGGTAAACGTGGATTAAATAGGAAATAAAACCCTTCTGTGAGTGAGCTGTGATAGATTATGGAAAACTCGCACAATGGAACTGTTACTCCAATGATCAGTGGTTTAGATGGTTTCAAAGCAGTGAATCCCATGAGAGATCATGAATTTGAAATTTCCTGTGTACCCTTGTTTGCTACAAAACTTAATTCCTGATTTCATGCTTCATGTTATATAAAATAACTTGAAATATCACTCTAAAAACACAGAGACCGCAAGAGCTATGCTATCATTTTTTCCAGAGTGGGGAGAAGAGAATAAAATCCTCAAAATTTGCTTTTTAATAGGTCTTTTCATTTGAAAAAAGTGATAAATTTTTACTTGACTACATATACAAGCAAATAGTGGTTACTGTACACATGTAAATGATCACTGCTTAAGTCCATAACTGAGAGTTGCAGTCACCTTAGAAAGGATCACTGGTGGTTTGCATTATCTCACTGAATATGTGTATGATAGAGGTTTATTGTAATCAATAGAAAAGTTCTTGCTAATAGAGGACCAAAATTAAATACATTTAGTGCCCTGTTTAATGCGTTTGCTGATTCTGTATGTGACATTGTCTAGGTTAGCATATACACAAGGGAGTTTCTCATTCTTTTTAGTGGAATCTTGCCATCCTGAAAAAAAAAAAGTCAGGCTCCTATGATCTTGCTGATCCAAGTGCCCTCTTAATTAAGCTTTCACTGAATCAAACTTAATATCTTTGTCAAATAAGGTCACACTTCTATGTATCAGTGTCAAAGCTACTAAAGATAGTTCACTGCTGAGACAGAAGGGGAGGAAATAGGCTTTCTACAACTGGGAGGTAACGTCGCTTGTATGAATATCTTTGGATCAGAAAGGTTGTTTGTGTTTAGGAAAGAAATATTTTCCCATACAAATACTACTTGAAGGAGGAAAAGACTCTGGACAGAGTGCGAAAGTGTCTCGTCTCACAGCTGTCCTGAAGGGAGACGTCTTCTGGTAGATTATTCTCACTGCAGCTGGAAGTGCATGTACAGAGTCCATACAATGGCACACCGTGTTTTAGCTCACAGCTCCCATTAAGTGATATCAGGGGACAAAGAATTTGTACATGAAGCACATCATGATAAGCTTCTCAGAATCTTTAAGAGATCAAGCATTTTGAGAAGAGTTAGCACAATCTTCTGTGAATTTGTAGAAATGTTTTCTGAAAGCATGTTACCTAGGATTAATTCCTCAGTGATTCAATTTAGCAGTCTTCCAGAACTCCTGTAAACAATTCTGGTTTGTTGTAGTATCAGGGTAATTATTGTCAGCAGACTTTGTGATGTAACTGATCTTCTCCTTTCTTTATGATCTCTGACTGTGCTGAAGAGTCCGGGGCTAGCATGACATCCTGCTGGTCCCCACTGATGTGCCCGTGCACAGCAGGCACCTGCTGCCCTGTCTCACCTTTGTCTCTTAACTGGGCCCACAAGACAATGTTTCCTTGATAAAAGTATCAACCTAATGTCCAGTGGCAAACAAAAGGAGTGCTTGATCTTTTACCTCAAATAGGAATATTCACAAATGTTCTGTTCATATCAGTGTCCTGGACTTTCTGGATTTGGAAGTCCTCACCTTCCTTGGGAATGCTTGAGAGGCAAAAGCCTTCAGGGCTCTCCAAAGAATTCTTGGCACCTGAAGGGCAGAGGGGGAGGTAAGTACGGTTGTTTCTTCCATCGCTGCTCTGAATATTTTCACCAGATATGTTTTGCTGCAATCCAAGTTACTTTAATGCTATAAGTTGTCACCTCTTCCTCTTTGCTGTCCTCCCCCAGTCTGGAGCAACAATTTTGGGCATGCATTCTGCTATTCAATCTGCAGATGCCATGTCAGAGTTTTGAATTCTTCTTTTGATTTAACATTATAAGTGTTTCACTCTCAGCCATCTGAATAGATTATTTTTGGATCTTAGAGATCAAAGTAATTATTTTTTTCCAGATCCTGCTTCCTCTGTAAGGTCCATTACATAAATATTTGATGGTGGATAATTACTTGGTATTTGCGTTCAGCGAGAACTGAATACTAGTTTGAACCAAGCAACACTGCAGATCTGCTCATCTGTGTGATTTTAAATTTCCTTGGGGTTTTGTTTATGGGTACAGATAGAGAAGTATTTCTGAGGGGAAACTATCTGGGTTTGTGCATGTGCTGAGCTGACAGCCCCTCACTGATGGTAGTCCTGAGTCTGAGATTAACTTGAACTTGCTCCTTTCCTGTTTTGAAGTAATTGAAAACAATGAAGATTAGCTCATATGTTAGATGCAGTTTGTCATCTCTGGTAGTCTTTCTCTCATGCTGCATTAACAACATCCTCTGGTGGTTGTATATGTTAATTTATATAGAGAATGAAAATTACATCTTGTAGAGAAACGGAGTAGAAAGTCCTTAACTAGTGTAAAGTCAATATTGATTTGCTGATGTGCAGCAGCAGACTTCCTTACCAGTATTCCTGAAAGCTCTGTCTTGGTCAGAGCAAAGAATGTTGGAGTTGCTGATCAGAGTGATGCTGACAGTAGGCATTCTTTAACATCGCCTTCACTGCTAATTCAAAACCACTCCATATATGTTCCAAACGATGTATAGGATTACCCAGTTTTGATATCACTAATGCTTTCGGGATCATTTCCTCCAGTATTTCCTCATCTTTTAAAAATTCTCTTCAGCACATGAAATTAGCTGTGGAGACCTTAGGCATATTTATTTCATTGTTCTCACAATATCAGGAGAAAGAGCTAGTCCTACAGGAAACTTGTTTTCTCCTTAGGCTTGGTGTAGGCTGCTTTTGTTGGCTGAACGGTAATAAATGGTGTAGGGTAAAACTTTTTCATAAGATATAGTTAATGGGTTTTGTAGAAAGGTTGGATATGGAAGGTGAAAAGATGTCTGAATTCTGTCATAGCTGTCTTTTGTGTTTGCTTTCTTTAATGTCAGTATTTATTTGCTCCCTTGATAACTTTAGCACACTTCACCACATTTCTGAAAAGGAAAGATTTCCTTATTTTACCTTTACTTACTCAGCTGTCCCTTACTCAGATTCACCTTCTCCATCAGAAATAGACTTGTGTTCCCTGCCGTTCCCAAAAACTGGCTTCTGTGCAGATACCAGCCAGACACGCTGCTCTCGTAAGTACAGCACAGGGTGCCTGTGGGTTTCTGGTCCTCTGTTATCTTTCCCTTATAGTCGTGAGTCCTTTTATTCAGAGTTTGAATTATAAATAAGAGAGAGAGGTTTTGCATTCTTCAGTCTCAGAAGATGTTTATTGTCATCTTATCTAAGGCAAGGCCGCACAACTGCAGCACTGAAGTTAACAAGGCAGGAAAGGCAGAGAAATGGTGAATTGTCCTGGCTAACAAGGCCTTTTATATCTCAAACTGTCCAACTAACAAATGCCAACTAATATATTTATACTTTTAATCCAGTAACTATTCATTTACGTTCCGCACTGTGGACTTTTTCACCCAATGACAGGACACCAAAAAAGGTGAAGAAGAAGAAGGAAAGAAAGAACAAAAAGCCAACACCCAAAACCCTCCATCTTGTTGCACACCTATATATACATATATTACTGAATTTCTACATTTCTACATATTTCACCCAGTGATATAATTTTACTTACACAGAAACAATCCCAGTGTTATCACACAATTTAGGAAGTCTCTCCCAAGGTCTCAGGTTAAATGTAGTATGTTTTTGGAAATCACTGCCTGTCAGCACTGAAAGGCTGAGACTGTCAGAACCTGGGGTTCCAACAGGTGCCCTTTTACATCTTCTGTAGGTATAATGAGAAACCTCTCTTCCGGAAGGAAACGGTGCCTAATCATGAAGGCTACATCGTCAGTGCGGCTCTGTTCCTCAGTTAACACATTGCACATAATTCCCAGAAGACTGGACGTAGTTCACTACGTCCCTTCACAAAATGAATGGCACCAGTGTTTGCACTGAGTTCCATAACGAAAAAGGAAGGACCTGATATCAGCCCATATTTATCTACCCAGATTTCAAATAAATTAAAACACTGCGCTATATTCAGCTTTATGGTGTCAGGTCTAATTACTGTCTCAGCATCACAATAAAAATGATAATTATTTCAATCCAAAGAATTGAGATACTTAAAAAACAATTTTCTTAATAGCATTACACATTTAAATAAATCAAAACGGCTAATTTAATTCAGGCAATGACAATATGAAAAAGTTATCCTTGTGGCAGTCTTTCAGAAAAAGAATTTTTGCAATCAGATGTGCAGTTTGACTTATGTCTTCATATCTACTTTCATTATCTCTTCTTAATATGTATATTTCATTCTAGAAATTTGCTAATTGGGCATATATAAGATATTTGGTTGTTAAAATGATTTCATAAAAATCTATAGAGATAATAAAGGTAAATGATAGATTAGAAAGCAGTTTTTCTCCTAGTGAATAATTGTCTCATTAGTCCATCTCTATTATTTATGTATACATTGATTATAGTCAGAATGATCTCCATTAAAACTCTCGTCTTTTCTAAATAAAGTAGTTTTCAGTTTATATGCACTATTTTTCTTTCAATCTTGTAACTTAGTCTCAATAGGAAGGACTAGGAAGTGCTCCAAAATTAAATTATCTATGTCTGTCTATCTAAACTGTAACCATAAATCATTATCTGAAATAATGACTATAATTTTAAGGTCAAAAGCTGTATCCTTGCTATAATATATCATGTCAATTATTATAAATTGCAGATTAATGGACAAATTGAGGTAGAAATTGGGAGAACAGAAGGAAGTGTTAAAAATACTTTAGCAAGTGGTACTCTGTATCAGTAAAATGGAAGAAAACCTGATTTAAAGACTATTATTTGCATTAATGCAAGACTGAAAGTCTGTTCCACAATCTGCAAGTATTGGTATTATAGTATAATGAAGACGTGAAGTATATCTATGTTAAAGAAATTGCTTTTTTGGTAGATTGAGAGCTATGTGTCTTTGTTAGTTTCCTTTCATTACCATTTCGTGTCCCATCCCTGTCTCTGCTTTTTCTAAGTTTCGAGTGCTGCAAATGGAGCTGTGGGGAAGAGCTCCCTTCCTTATCCAGTCTAGGTGATGTTAGATAATTGAAGGGTTAGTTTATTTGGTATGTATAATTGCCAATGTGTTAAAAATCTATTTATCATTATTCCAGTAACACACTTGCCTGAAACCATTTTTTTTCAAAAAAAATTAACAAAAAATTGTAAAATATAATTGTAGTCTTCATTTTACATAAGTGCTGCTAGGCATGCTTATTTGCCATACACAGAACCAGAGTATCCAGTATAATTTATAGATTAAAATTATATAAAGCAGGGAGATAAATATTCAGAATACATATGTGACAGCCCAAATAAGATATCTATCATAAATTAAGATTATTTTCTCTCAGTGGCTTTTTGACAGAAGCAAGTCTTAGTTTGGCATTGTGGTATATTTTTAATGTAATACAAAACTGAAGGGACGGTCTTTACCAACCTGAAAGAAATTAATTTATTAGGAGAAATATATTCATCATCTTGAACTTACCTTACAGTTGTTCACACAGCCTTAGGGTTATTGGGGTATGCAGGAAATATTTTCTTGATGTCAAAAAATGATTTATAGCTGAATTGAATAAGGTCAGACAAAACCTGGCCTTCCTAAGGATGACCAGCAGGTTTAAGGAGAGGATCAGTAAGTCATCCTTCAAAACTGGTGACATAGGGACTTAAAGGAGAAGTAGTGCTGTTTCAGTTAATTTCATTTCCATGCATCATCCACTTCTGTTTCTTTTACATGCATGACCTACTACACTTGTGTGATGATCTCAGAGTAAAACCTGCTACTTTCAGGGGTTTTTTTTTTTGCCCTGGGAGGATACAACACAGGGAGAAAGTCTCTTTCCCTGTATTGCAGTAGGAATTTGGGAACAATCCATGTCACTGCCCCTGGCTTGCAGTGAGTGTATGGCTAGAGTGATGGAAAACCTACCCAGCTGTCCAGCTCAACAGTGTTTGCTGCTTTTACTAAGAGCTTCTCTTTGACAGCTTAGGCATAGGAGGGACATTGTGATAACTTTTAAGCATCTATGGAATAGGTAGACAAAGTGGACAAAATTTAAAAAGAACTGAGGTTTTGCTGTTTTGCATTTCTTATGCCATTCTTTTCCATTATTCCAGGTTACAGATGAGGATGGTGGTACTGTAGAAATCAGGGCAACAAATGCTGAATGTATAAAGAGCTGCTTTGCATAATGGAGATTGGCATCAAGAGGAAGCCTGATGAAATAGTTCCAAGCTGACTGATGCCTTATGTGATAGTGTGGGTTGAATCTTTTTAACCAGTATGTCTCGAATACTGATGTGAAAGGTTCAAAATATTAGTCAAGGGAAGAGTTTGTTTCAAATAACCTTAGAATTTTAGAAAGAAAATCCTCTTCTAACATTACTATTCAATATTTCTTTCTAGGGCAACAGGGTCAGACAATAGTGAGCCATAGGCCATGACTTTAGCACATTTCAAAAGCAGAGGCTTGGAAACAACAGTTCTGGAAGGGAATTTAGGTGAGTTTGGATTAAAGAACATGTATTTCAAAAACGTTGAAGAGGAATGTGATTTTTTTAAATTTTGCATTATTACTGTTATAACATATCCCTTTATAGAAACAGCAATTGACATAAGGCTGGAAATCTTGTTACTGGTGCCTATCCTATAAAAAATTTCCTCGTGACCTGATTTTGATCCTATATTTACTGCTGTATTAGTTCAGAAAGTCTAATTCTCGTATAACTAAAACTGTATTCCAGGGAAGGTCACTCATGCAGTAATGGAAAAGAGCTCTCTTAAAAATAGTTTAATATATTACAGGCGTGTTTTGCAGTCCTAGGTGCTGCTCAGGGAATGCACAGGCAGGAGCTGGGTATGCTTAATCTGGTTGAGTTCAGTGCCCATTGCCTGGGTTGAAAGGACACAACAGGAGTTGGCTTCATTGTTGATAGCTTCCATCTTGAAGTATTCACTTTGTATAATTCCCAGAAAGACTTTTGAGTTTTACTGTCTCAGTAGAGGTGTTACACACTCATGTTGGATCAGAATGTAAAAAAGTTGAGAATTTGCAGTTTGAAAGAGTGACTAGCTTAGTTTGTCAGTCATATTTAAAAGACAAGATGCTTGGGAAGCTGAGAGAAAAAGATGATGTGTTTCTGCATTAAACATCTTTGGCACATGTCAGAGAACAGTAGGAGAAACAAGGCTGTACTAATGTAAGTGTCTGTGCCCAGTGTATAAGCCAGCTAGGAACACGTTCTGCATGAAGGGGAAAAGGCATGCTTGAATGCTTAATGCAGAAGTATTTGAAGGAAGAAAAGGCTGTGGAAGAATTTTACCTGTTTATTTTAGTTAAAATCAGTGATTGGGGAAGTTTATTATAGTTCATAACATTTCAGGTCATTATCGCGCTTTTGTTGTTTACTTCACACCTACATTCAACCCTCCTTTTGTTTACTGAGGAAAATGAAGAATTTTTTCTTCCTCTTTTATGTTCTTCTGATTTGAAATTCCATTGAAACTATAATTTTCTTTGCCTCTTATACGCTATTTGGTTTCTTCTGATGTTAACCACTTTGTTCAGTTATCAATTCAATTAATATATTTCCTAATTAGTGGTGACAGAACCTTAAATACTACATATTTCTGAAGCATTTGGAAACTTTCAGCATAATGCTAAGTTTTACTGTGGTGCAGTAAAATTGAAACACCTTTCAATTATGTAAGCATTGTTAAAATGTAAGCAGACTGCCTTTTGATTATTGCATATGAGGTAAATAGCATGCATGAGAAAAACAAACTTACTGCAATCCAAAAAGTACTTTTTTCTTAGGTGGATCTAGCATTTTCAGTTTTCAAGTAGCACTCTCTGGAATGCTTAGCTCAATAGGAGATGAGCTGATTGATTTCTGCCTTGCTTCTAAACCCAACACATTTTGTAATGATGTCCTTCGAGACAAAAATATGTGTTTTGTTTTCATTTCATTAGTAGTTGAATGTTGAGTTGCTCATGGAAAGAAAGGCCATCAACCATCTATTTCTGTGGTATTTGTCAAATCTATGTTATCATCTTCAAAACAGAAAACAAGTCACATGTCTAAAAGTATTATTTTCATTTAGATATTGTTTTAGACATAATTTAATATCTGCAGTTTATAAAATTCCAGACGTATTTGTGAACTTGTGAATTTCAGTGGGAAACTTCTAAAACCAATGGTAGTTCAAGGCAAGAAGTTGTCTTTTCCAGAGTACGCCTTGATACTGTTTTGTCCAAAACCTGGCAGGGGTGTGATAGAAATCACAGTGCTGGCTGCCAATAGCAAACCCCGTCAGCACAAAACTGGGGTTGTCACGAGTGAATGAGGCATGGCTTGCACATTTCAGTGAGTACAAAGGAGTGTACTGGGAGTTCAGTACTCCTGGATTTAATTCTGTGATGATACTACTCCAAGAGTTGAAAGGAGAGGGAAGTACCTTTCCTAACAGTGCTTTTTTGAGGTTACTTCGTAAAGACATCCGAAGTGTTGCTTTATAATCACGTACAGAAAAGAGCTAATTGATGTGGAATTTTATGTCTTCTGGGATCTTCCTACAGCCTGAAAAACTGGCACCTAGCTGCTCAAACTAGCCTGGCATCATCCTTATGTAAGAATAAGCTACCATGGAAAAGAAATTATTAAAAAATAGCAATATTGGGACCAAAAGCCAAAAGTTTATATAAAGGTTTATTTGGGAGTGGAGTGGGAGTTTTGTATGCTTGCCTTTGCTTTTTGATTTTTTAATTTTTTTTAATCTTCCTGTAATACAAAATTATTTAACAATTTCCTGAATAATTTTAGAAAAAATCCAACCATTACTCCCTAGAAAAAAAGGAAGATCTGTCTCTGGCATGTTATTTTGAATTATACAGTCCCATAGTACTTCTAAAGTATTTATAAGCTGAGATGCTCAAATGATCAGTGAATTTAAGTGAGTGTGTTTATGACCTGCAAGCAAAAGAAAACAAAGTGTCTTTTTCCCTTCTCTACGAAACAGCCATTGAATATGATGGAGTAATGTGTGGTGGTTGTCATGATCACTCTGATTCTTGGAGAAAGCTGAGAGTCAATGACTCTGCAACATGATGTCTTCCAAGATAATGAAAAATAAGAAAGAAAATTCTTCTCTTCTGTCCTCACAGTCTTAATGCCCTCCTTTTTTGTTTAAATGATGACTGTGCTGGAGATAAAGTTCAATCCTCATCTGAAGCTTACTCTAACTGAGCCCAAGAGCATTTTTGTCAGTTTGCTGAAAATAGTATTTTGCTGGCCTTTTGGATTTAGATTTGTAGGAATATTTGGATAGACACACCATTAAAAATTTTCATATTCTGAAGTCTTTTCCTTTCTCAGCTTTAACTTTTGGCTAGTAGGAGAGGGACAAAAGATAAGGAGCAAACATACTTTTAATTTTAAGGAAGCTGTTGTTGTCAGATTTAACCTAGATTTCAGATTTTTTTAATTGGATTGGCTCAGGCCAAGGTAAATTAAAGCTGAAGTGTCCCTTTGTGAATCTGATGAAAGTTAGCAAGGCTAAACCTGAATGGTTTAATGCTTTTAAAACTTTTAAACTGAGGTGGTGCTTTCTGCGGTTTGTTTTCATTCCTTCTCCTTTGCCCTCTTCTTCTGTTGTAACACCCCTAAGCTATAGTTTCATCTTTATGATTCTCCATTTTTCAGTGAAAACAAAAACTTGAATATTTATAATCATAAAAAGTCTCATTGCAGTTTTTTCCTGTGAGTAGATGTGTTACCCTTGGAGTTCAGTCTTAATTTCAGTTTAAGTAATTAGAGTTGGTCCTATGACGGATCTACTGTTTATCTATTTCAAGAGTGGTACTTTGTAGCCAACACCTCATGAAACAGATTGAGGGATCCCACTGGTGCTGGTTTCCTCGAGTTTTGACACAGCATTCTATCTCTCAGCACTGGTAAACCTGGTATTTTCCTTCTCCCCCTTCCAAGGTAGCTTAAAGCTCTATTAATGAGCCCTGCTTGCTTCTGTGCCAGAACACTTTTTCACCTCTGAGACAGGGGCATCCCATCAAGTGTCACTAGACTAGGTGTTGAATAGATTATCCCATGGTCAAAAAATCCAAAATTTTTCTGATTACACCAGCCTCAAAGCTACTCATTAACCTGATGAATCTGCCTATTCCTATCAATATTATTCCTTGTTACTGGAAGGATCAAGGAAATCATTGCCTCTGCTCCTGATCCTTCAACCAGTTTTTCCAAGGCCCTGAAGTCTATTTTGATTGCCCTCGGAATTGTCTTTGTTATTTCATCAATGCCAGTTTGAACAAACAGTAGCTGATAGTAATCTGAGGGCATTAGTACACTAGAGAGTTTTCCAGTAATATCCCTTATCTGAGCCCCTTGGAGACAGCAGATTTCCCTGTTAGTTGGGTCTGGCCATAGCTCTAAGTTTGAAATGGATATTTGCTTGATATTTTAATCTGGGGAATGATAACAGGTAGATTCCTTCTATGTTTAATTTGGCTGAATTAGGTCCTCTGTTAAAATGAGAAATTTACATATCAAGAGAAGATATCTTTGTAGGAAAGGACTGTTAAATGCATAGACAATTATGGTCCTGCTCTTCTGTATTTATCCCATGAACACAGCAGAAGACCCTAACAGGGAATGAGTGGTGTATTGCTGGGTGAGCATCTTCTGGAGATTTACGGTTAAAACTGATTCTTAGTTATCTCTAAAGTTAAGCAAGTTGTTTTCAGGAAAATTCCAAGATTCTGACATGCTGGGATTTGGAGAGATAGCAGTTGTACTGCAGCACAGAAACTTTACAAGATCCACAGCCCGTATTGTTTTTATCTGTTTTGCAGCAGGCTAGGGGCAGGAGTTGGGAGTTTTCATTTGAACTGGTCTTGGCTGAGTACACAGGATCTTTAAAAGGGTTTCAGACACCATATTCTCTCATATCTCTGACTTCAGGCAGTTGATGAAGTTTGCCTGTCACTGTAGAAGAGATGTCAAAACAATCCAGTAAGAAGAGACTGAAATACTAGACTAAGCTGAATGTTTAAATCTATTATTAAAAGATATTTGTTATTAAAGTTCCATGACAGACACCCAAATAAAATGAGTTTAATAGGGATTATCTGAATGATTTTCTTCTTTGCTGTGTCTCTGTTGCAACTTCTTGCAGTCCAGCAAAACTCAATTGCTATTACTGTGTTCGATGCAATTTTATTCAGAATAATACATAGGCTATTGAAAAATATTTTACCCGTGTCTGTTCCTTGAAATAAGGCCTGCACACTGGGCAAAGTGGTTGTTACTCTCTCTTTGAGATTAGACAGCCTCTGATCTCCCACCTCAGATCATAAGGGTTCCCAAATTTGGAAGGACACCTTGGTCTGAGCTGCAGCCATCAGGACCTCCAGCAATGAGATTCTCTCTTTTCCACCCAGCTGGAAAGAGAGTTCAGAACGGGCCTGGTTCCTTCTCACATCTATTCCATAGCCTGAGGCAGCAGACAAAGGGGCTGATACGGCCGGGACTTGAGCCAGTGGGCTTCAGTCACCGATTAGCTCATTTCACATCAGCCATGTGGCTTTTAGACAGAAGTCTGGAGCCAAGTATCTCCAAATTACCTGAAGTAAATTGCTTCATAGCTTGTTACTAAAATTCCAAAAAGCCAAAAATTTTTGGCTGCCGTATGATATTTAATTAAACTCCATGCATCTGATAAACTTCTGTGCATGATGTAGCATGTAGCAAATGTTGGATGCAAGTTGATTTCAATATATAGGAAGGGATAAAAATCCAAGAAGTTGGAACTGTGTTTTATTGCAAGGAAGAAGATTTTTTGCTGTATAAAAGATTGAATACAATCTGAATCCAACTTGCATTTTTTGCAGGGAGAGAATAAAAGAACAGAAATAGCTACGTTGTGATTCTAGGCATGACTCATAAATTTGAACTCTGTACAAGTATCTCTCCAATCAGACATCTTCCACATCTTTGTCTCGCTCAGCAGACTTTAGGAAATAATTTTTTATTCATGATCCTAATAACTACCTACCTTCTGGACAAAACATTGAACAAAAAGACGATTTCCATCTCAGAGAGTAGATAGTCCCTGCAAGAAAAAAAGTAATAATTAGAGGAAAGAAAGAAACAAGTATTGGCTGCTTTTGGTCAGCAAATGAAGCTGTAAAGTTAATGGCATACATCCCAGAAAAAGTAATGGGTTAAGAAATATTTTTGAAGAGGCTTATAGGGAATTTCTGTTCCATGCTAGTTTAACACAGAAGTCAGCATTAATATTTATGTGAGAAAATTTCAAATGTTGATCTCAGAGGCTGGCATTGTGAAGATGAGGCAAGTTAATGTGATCTCATCTGTGTGTGTAAGATAATCGTGTGTGTGGGAAGGGTATGGCAAGAAAAGCACTGGCTGCAAAGTCTTGACTCAGAAGATGTTCCTAAACTTTGATGTGATAGGAAGGGAAAGTGTGGTGCCTCCAAAGAAAGGATTTATACTAAGATATGCTCTTTTGCTGTGACTAATAGACAGAAATTATTACTAAGTAATATTTCATGCAAAGGTGAAGTTCTATGTGACTTGTAATCTGAGGCATCTCACTCTTGTATGCAGTCTGTAGGAGGCTTGAGTACCTGACTAATACTAGAGACTGTTACAGTCTCTTACCATTTTTTAAATTTTCCTATATATTTGGACTTCCTGTTGCTTGGGGGAAAAAAGTGATGCTTCATGAAATGCAAGGTCTTTGTGCTTGTGATTTGGAGTACTGCAAACGTCACAAAACATAAATTTCATCTCACAGTGACAGTATTTTCTTATTTTTCTGTTGTTTATCCTAAAGCACAGGCTCACAAACACTAATAAATAAAATAAAATCAGCTTCAAGTTACTTAGCAAGTTGAAATATGTTCTCTAAAGAGGGTCACAGAGACACAAGCTGTCAGAATTCCATGTCTTGCTGACTATCTCAAACCATTACTTCAAGCGTGAATGCATATTTGTCATTCACTGACAAGGCAGATAGCATCAAGTACATTTTTTCTAAAAAAGAAAAAAATACAGAAAGAAAGGATGTTTTATGACAAGTTTATTGATGTGTCATAGCTCTAAATTAGGAACTTGCAAAGAGCTGAGCATGTAGAGTTGTCCCACAATAATATCAAATACAGCCATCCACCTGTGCTGATGTGTTATATAGAGAGGGATTAACAAATCGGTGTTGTCAGTAGCTCTCGCAGAAGTTTAGTTTTGAAAACAAAAAGTCGTGGGAGTAATAGTGTAATGTATTGATAGAGCAAGAAAGACTTTTTAGTTTTCTACTGGTCTAGCACAAACTTCAATGATATTTAAGAAATAGCATAATGGCTCTTTGCTCTTCTACTTCTCCTTGAATAGAGCAGGATTAGGGAGTGTTTAATTGAAAAGAAACTTCTCCATTTTTCAGTTTACTTTTAAAGAGAGTCATGCATAAAATGTCATGGCAAAGAGAAAGGGAGAATTATAAAAGGACGGTTAGAAAACCAGTTTCATCTTTGGAATATTAAATTTCCATAATTCTTATCATTATACATGTGTATGTATGTAGAAAACGTATGAGAGTTCATTTTGTATTTGACTTTTTAAAAATTGATTTCTTTAAATTTTGATCCTACACACAACAGGTTGACATCAGAAATTTTTAACGTGCAAGTGAGACAGTACAACAAATTAAGTTCCTTTAGCTCTGGAGGCAAAAAAAAAGTTGAGTGTAGAAAAGGTAAAGTCTAAAAGTGTAATAGTAAGACACAACCTTAAGGTAAGAAGATGAGCATGTGAGGAAGCCCATTCTTATTTTGCCTTTCTAATGCACTTCTTTATGGTTCTGAAGAAAACTCCTTTAATACCTGGTTTTTTTCATTTTTTTTTACAAGTAAAACACTTCTTGGATATTCAAGTGCTCTTGGACAACCTTGTAGTAAAATGTCTAGAATGTCTAGAACCTGATAAGTGCTTAATGCAGCTAATATTCCTTACTAATGGGATACCAAATACTAAAAAGCTCCAACCAACCAAATAAAACACCCCCCAAACAAAGAACAACAAAAACCCCTCAAACCAGCAATTCTTGTTGCTGTTAACACAAGGTATGGTTGCTTGTTCTCAGCAAGTTTTGTTTTGTTTTGTTTTTTTCCCTAGTTTTCTTGTGGTTCTTTGCTGGGCAGGAATAGAAATAGCACCTATTTGTAATGGAAGTTCCAGAGGCTTTGAGAGGTCTTACACTGCAGATAAAAATATTTATTTTGGTTCCATAGACAAGTAAATCAAGGAGCATAAAAATGAATTTACTTGCTAAAAGTTGCCAAGCAGGTCAATAATGGATTAAAGGCTCCTGTGTCTTGTACTGAATCCATTATGTGAGATATTTTACTTAGTCATTGGTCGTTGAGCCATTAAAATCAAAACCTAAAGGAAGTATTAAGTTTTTTAACAGATTTTTTCCATCTTCAGCTCAAGATGGGTCCATCTGCACAGTGTGTCCTATGTCAAATTGCTTTATTTTGGATGGATGATAATTAGTATGTTTTTCTCTCTTTGCCCTTTCTTCCTTTTGGATCAGTACAGCATTTATTAGTTCTAATTAACCTTGCACTAGGATGACAAGTGTAATGAGAATCTTGAATAACATTTAGTGATAACAGAAACACAAAAATGAACTTTTGCTTGCCTGCCAGATGGAATTTTACCACTGTCTTACTGCTCTGACTCACAAAACAAATATGTGATTTTACATCTCCTGGAGTATATATATACAAAAGTGCTGTTGATGGTAAATATCATAGGAAAAGCAGGACTGAAGAAATATAGGATTTTGTTTCTTAATATTTAAATGAGCTTTAATTCAGACAAGCAAAATAAACTCCAAAAAGCTTCCTCATAATTGTCTGTGTGAGAAAATAATAAGGTGCAGATTGTAGGTTTTTCCCCCCTGTTCATTTTCTTATGATATTTTTTACAAGCCAGCAAGTCAAGGTTATATTAAAGTGGAGTGTTTCACTATTTGTGAAAAATTAACTTCATTACAAATTCAATAAAATTCCATGTCTAATTTCCTTGACTAAGTTTCTAGATGATCAGTCTGTGAAATCTATTATCATTGCTATATATATATATATATATATATATGTGTGTATATATATATGCAGACACACTCTTGTACTGTTTTGGACTCTATGAGTATTTGTCCCCCCGAGCTGCTTCATCAGTGCACATGCTTTAGGACAGACAGGGTTATTTTGTTTTCATGGATTAGAATTGTGTTAAGCTACACTGAAAGTAGCCCGTATTGACAATGAAGTGCTCACACTTGCAGTGAGAAGCACTGCAACAATCACAACTTTCTCGGGGGTTGCTTTCTGACCAAGCTGTGTTTCCTGAACTATTAATTTGTTGTAAATGTACAGGAGTATATAGATAAAGTTTTTCATGGAATTGCCATTCATCATGTAATGATTTGGGCTGCAAGTGACCTTACAGATCATCTTGTCCCAACTTCCCTGCCATGGGCAGGACACCTTCCTTTAGACCAGGTTGCTCCAATCCCATCCAACCTGGTCTTGAACACTTCTGGGGATGGAGCAGCCACGGTAACCTGTGAGTTACACAGGTTACTGTGTAACCCAGCCTCTGAGTAACCTGTTGCAGTGCCTTGCCACTCTTGCAGTGAAGAATTTCTTCCTAATATTTAATATAAACCTCCCCTCTTTCAGTTTAAAGCCATTTACCCCTGCCCTATCACTACATGCCTCTGTAAAATTCTCTCCAGCTCTCTCATAGCCCCTATAAGTATTGGAAGACACAAAAGGATGGTTGATGCCTCCTTGCCAGCTGATACTTTTGACACATTTCTTTATTGTGGGGGTCTACTCTGGGCACAGTGTCTGCAGAGAGATTGGTGCCTCTAACACCATGAGAGTTACAGACACAAACTGAAAATTTTTTGCCTTTGTTTTACTGCATTGCAGTTCTGCTCAATAAATATTTCCTATTTAAGAAAGACTTGACTTATTAGAAAAAAAATATGATCAGGGACTTCTTGTTAAAATGAACTTTAATAAAATGTTGTTGTAGCTGCATTACGTGTGATGGAGGCAGTTAAATAGGCATCCAGTGCCTTTCCAGATTCCCCATGGTATTTGTGACTTCTGGTACAAAATAGGACCTTAGATCTTTGAAAATGAAGACAGTGGATAGTTCAGGGCATTTGACATGGTAATGGATGTTTACATGTTGGACGTCTGATGGCTCAGTGACACATGTATATAGTGTATTTGTGTTGATTGTATGGCTTGGCTACCTGCATTGCAGGTAATAGTATTGCTACCTACATTTTACTGAACTGATCTTGGAGCACATCTCCGGGTGAGCCAATTTTATTATAATAATTTTAAAAGTTGGAAAGGGCAAAATCTCTTTGCAGACCCACAGCAGAGTCAGAAATAACTTTAAGTACTGGTTCCATGCCTCCATCACCCTCTGTGTTGCCGTGTCCCCTGTGAAATATCTGGTGTCTTCAAGAGATGGGCTTGAAAATTCCAGACCATAAGGGTAATACCCCAGCATATTAGTAACTTGGTCATCTCTCCTCTATTTTATGATGCTGTCACGTTATTCTAGAGCAATCTATTTAAATCAGACTGTGTGGTGTGGACCATGACAAGCCTGAGGCTGGCAATCCACAGCAGCAGATTATTTTTCTGTCCTAGACAGGAAGCGATTGCTAATCACAAAGGGAACTGTTCCTGTCCTTTGCCTATCACTCAGATAAATTATTCACTTCTCTCTTCCCACAAGAAATACCTCATCAGCAATAAAACAAATATTTTGAAGTTTATCTGAGGAACTACCAACCTATCTGATTCCAGTGAACCTGCAGAAAGGATATAATTTATACTGCCTCCTCACCTGTGCACCCTTGCACTTGGCTTTGGTAAGAATTCTGAAAACTAAGGATGTTAGAATAAGGCAAGGTATTTAATTCAATATGAATTTAGTGTTTTGTGTCTGGAGAAAACCATTTTTAAGAGTTGGAATTTTTGAAAATAGTCATCAAAGTCGTATGTTTGTTCATTTCAATTTTCTTGTGTGAGGTTTTGGTTTTGTTTTATGGGAAGACTATGAAATTTCACAGTCAGTTGTATCTGTTACGTTCTGAGACAAATAGGACCTTTGCCACTGGTTTTAAATGCTTCTGTGCTTACTGACCTACAAAGATTTGCTGTATCTATGTTGCCTTCTTTATATCAACATATAAAAATATACTAGTATTTAAAAACCAATGCAATTTTGCAAAATCTAATTTATGAGCCTTTAAAACTGTAAAGCAAGATCTATGATCTGCATTCATTTTGCACAACTGCAGTGACTAGAGATGGTGGAGGGCATTGATGAATCAGTCTCATATTTTCTAATGCTACAAAATATAGTCAGATGTTCTACATAAATGTGAAGAAAACGTTTGTTGGGGAAGAAAACCCTGTAGTTCTATAAAACATGCAGCAGAACGAATGTGAAACGGATACACAGGTCTATTTGTTACTTGGAATATGTATTTTCACATTTCAATGAAAATTTATATCACCAGAGGTTTTTATAGATTTGTTAGAAAGGATGTAAAATGTCAGGTGCACAAAATATAAAGGGGAAGTACCTAAGTGCCTCTTCTTCATAAGGTTTCCTATCATTTAGCTTGACACAGAAGTTTTGTTTGAGTGTGTGATAGCACTTACAAATTTCTTCTGCTATTGAGCATCATATTGAGCTTTTACAGATTTAGCAACACCTCAGTAGTAGTTTCTCTGTTGTTAAATACTTTACAGTGAAAAGAGTTGGGTGAGAATAAGCTACCTCCTTAAGAGTAAGAAAAAGTGAAAGGCAGGAGGGGAAAAAAATAGAAGTCCTGCGTAGAAAAGTGACTTTAATGAGTGTGTGACTTACTTGGAAGAGAGAGCTTGATGCTTTTTTCTAATATGTGATGAACATCACAAAACTGTTTGTGAAAGAATTAAAATTCACTGTTATAGGCTGGACTTCTGTTGCCGTGTGCCAGACGGAGTTTTCCAGGAAAATAAATAAAATAAATTGGGTTGATTTCCCCGCCAAAGAGAGGGACGATGAGGGCGGGAAAAAGATAGATGTCGAGGATGGTGCTGCCCCTTGAAGGTACCTCCTCCTGGACTGTCCGTCTGGCCCAGCTCCCTCCCCTGTCTAGAAAGTTCTCTGTAGCTCGTTTCCCCATTGGTTCTCTGTTGTATGAATATGTATAAGCCTTTATGTCTATTCAATTTTTATCTAGAAGGTTCTGTTCGATTACCCCTTGGATTGGTTCATTTGTATTATTCCCTCCTTCCCTTCCCTGTAATTGGTCCCATGTCACCCCATATCAATTTATGGTTGGTTTATTCCATGTTCTACTCCTTGTTCCTCTCCCCTATAAAACCCCCTGACACCTTGCCCCTGCGCTCCATTTTGCTGCCCCCATTGAGTCTCCCTGTTCCTCCTTGTCTCCCCCGGGGCAAGGGGAAATAAAGGCTTGGTTCGCCAGCAATTGGAGTCCCTCTCTCCCTTTGCTTTGTCTACCTGTGAACACATCGTGTCGCTGTCTGCTCTGACGAGGGCTTGCAGAGCTAGAAAAGGTGTCTCCGTGGCAGCCGCCCGGAGTGAGCCTGCGTTTCCCTCCCGCTGAAGCAGCGGACCTGTGTCTGCTGCCGCTGTATAGGCGAGGGTCCGGTCACTTCGTGGACATTGCCGTTCACTTGGTCTACTGGGCTGACCAAAGGCGACCGCGGCAGACTTCCTTCCATGCTGGTCCATGGCAGGTGGCTCAAACCTCTGACAGACAAGCCGCAGGGACATAAATATTCAGAAGCTCAGGCGTACTTGAGAAAACGAGATAAAGAATTTTGTCCTTTCTTGAGGGCCTTTATGTAAAAACCATCTATCATGAAAAATAGCAATTCTAATATTACTGGCTTTCTGTTTCTGGAAGGAAAAAGAAAATATAGAAGGCAGTTATAGATGTGAAGTACAGCCAAATTTAAACTTTTTCCAGTTATAAAGTCAAAGAGTTGCCATGGTCTGTGGTGAAAGAAAACTGGATCCTGGCGTAATTTAAAGTCTTACCAAATCCAAAAAGTCCCTGCATGGAAACAGCTCTATATAATTTTTTATCTTGAAGCAAACATTCTACCTAGCAAAGAGTTTTACTGTTGGCCATAGATGAAACAGAAGAGAAAGTTAATTAATTTTGGTTTTTTTCAAAACTGGTTTAAAATACTGGAGTACCACAGTAACATTGCACCAGCTGCTGGCAGAACACATTGTGAAGTGCTTGGGCAGTGTTAACTTCCTAATGCAAAGATGACACATAGATTATAATTTAGATTTCTGATTTCCATTCAAGAAAACTGATAGGCTGCAATTATGTTCTTTCCTTTCAAGTTATGTTGTATTTAGGATAATAGAAGAGGAATAATTTCCTTTGGAGCTGCATCTAGACAAGGCTGTCATAGGAGAAAAAAATTATTAGGGAAGTCACTGCCACTCCCCTGCCTGGATTGTGCCACCCCTCAAGGGGATCAAAGAACAGTGTCAATCTCAAGACATTTACTGTGTCACTTGGGTGATTTGGGGGACTGGTGCAAGCCAAATGGTCTCTCCTCTCTTGAAGAGATTGCTAAGGCTGGCTTTGGAGCGACTTGGGCCTTTGAGCCTTCAAATGTGAGATAAACCAGAGGGACTTCAAAGTTGATTTCAAAGTGCAGTTTCATGTCTGCACGTTAAAAAGTGCAGACTCCAAAGAATGTTGGAGAAAAATAGTTGTTGCCCCTCTTTCTCTCACCTTTCATAGTGGAGGAATAGAGAATTTTTCACCCATCTAACAGTACAATAATTTCAATTTTACAGGGACTTTTTTTCTTTTTTTCTGCTTGTAGTGACAAATCTATTACTCATCATAGGCATTCCTACTCGGTCACAGACTCTTTTTACTCCTGCTTCAGCTCTAACAAGTCAGGCTACACACATGGTTGGTTTTTCCTTCATACATCAGAGATGGTAGAAATTCAGAGAATGAATAATTGGCTTCCACAAAGCAATCTCCTTTAGTCACCTGCATCCCCCTATCCCTGTGCAGGATTCTGACATGCATCAGGCAGGCACCAGGTTCTGCAGAGAATTGCTGTGAAGGGATCTGCAGTTCAATATAAAAAACTGTATGAAATTGGTGTAATACAACAGCAAGAAGTTTAGAGATGAATAAGTGTCAGACTGGCAACATAGGCGTGGGCGTTTTTCCAAATTATTGATCTCAGATGACTATTGAATTGTTGTAGTAAAATAAACTCTAATAGACCCTGCTTTGTTTTCTAAATCCCTTTGATTAAATGATTAAGCCTGTTTTAAAGCACTCTGCCATCAACAGGTAACAAGTCTTGAATATTTTTACTTCTGTGGGTCAGGTAAACATTCCGTTTGATCCTATGGGTTAGATGTCTGCCTTTAATAAGAAATTGTACCCCAATATGGTGCAGAAGTCTCCTTCAGGTGTCAAGGCAAAGCACCTTATTGGAAACTTTTCATCCATATTCTGGAAAGCAATGCAGTATGATTGGTTTATGAAGGATAAACTGAACTCATGAACACAGAAATGAGTGGAAAATCTCCTCTAAGATCTAAGGACAATGTACAGCACTCTGGTGAGAGGTTGTGCTTCAGGCACAATTTCCATGACATTTGCAGTATTCAGTCTGAGTTGCTACTGTACAAAAAGAAGATGATGACAGTTGTGAGTTACCATGTGAAGGTGGTCAATACCAGTACATTTTACTGCCCACTGTCAAAAGAGGGGCTTGGATGCTCTCGGGAGACCCGATTCTACTCCAGGAGATCAATCGGCTCTCTTTATTTGAAATAAAAGGATATTGCTTGAAAAGTGCCTGAGGCATCACAGACTTCCAAGAGAGAATGGAAAGCACAGTTGTTCCATGTTCAGTGTATGCACTTGCTCTCAGGCTATAAAGTATGAAGGGGGAAAAAAATATATATCCACTGTATTCAGTGAGTTCAGCAGGTATTAGGAAATGTATTCCGTGAATGTTGTTACACCACGTCTGGAATCAAATGTGCCATAGCTGTGACTGCCAGATCAGAAACTCAAAACAACTGCAAACCCTCATCAGTCAGCAGTAATGGTTAACAAAGAAAAGAAATCTAGGGTTAGGATTTTTATTAAATTGATATTGATGGTCTTATAATGCTATTTGTAGCCTAGGCTGTCTGTGGAACACAGCTTTCAGCTCTGTTTATGTTATTCAAAAAAAGGCTATAGGCAAAATAGAAGGGGCTCAGAGATTGGCAATAAGAATGCTTAGAGAAGTGGAAAAACTACCATATGAAGTAAGATTGAAAAGACAGCAGCAGTTTACTTCAGAATAGAGATGAACAAGATGGGACATGAAAAATAACCAAGTAAAAAAGACTGTGTGTAAAAATGAATTTATAGAGAAACTAGTGCAGGCTTCCTACTTAACTTCTGACATAATATCAGAGGAAGGCAGTATTCAGAGAACTGAAAGACAGCAAATCTAAAATCAAGACAAGGAATTACTTTTTCAGCCAACAATAAGCTAACAAAAGTCATTGCCACAATATATTATTGGAGTCAAGAACTCATTCGGATTAGAAAAGGACATAGATGTTTATATAGATTATAACAATGGTCAGAATTACTAGGGCTTTAAAAATAATCAGGGATCTAGAAATGATATAACTTCTCATGATTCAGGCAAAAGGCAGTGATAGGAGATAGGAATATTATTTTTTATAGGAAGCACACCTTTTAACTGTTTACTGTGAGGGTTCTTCAGTTTTACCCTGGAGCATCAGAGGCCACCTGTGGGGAGGCAGGGGGTCAGGAAGGGTGTCTATTGTTTCCTAAGAACACTTTTAATGCTTAGTTTCAAAAGGGGAGGTTGAAAAATACTTGTTCTGCTGTCTGAACTACTTGTCTGGAATGGTCAAAAATATGTTTTACTATTTTGTATTCCCAGAGCCAACACATAAGAATTTTATTTATCAATCTATATATATGCTTATATATATATATATACACACTTATTTATAATCTAGTTGAAGCAAAACCAGATACGAATAAAACAAGAATATATACCCAAGAAAATGGTTGGGATGGGTATCAAATGCTTGAAAATACTCTAAGTTCAATCAACAAAAATTGGAAAGCAACCTGCTAGAATATGTTTTGGTTTTGCTGTTCTGTGTCTCGTGTTCCCAATGAACAGATGCATTGTTCCTTAATCTCCTGTAATGTCATGATGTTTTGATCCTTGTGACATTGTTCTGATGGAAAGGAGCCTTTGTGATCATTCTGGTTTTACACCACATGTGTCTTTGCAGCTTCAAAGGTTTCAGACTTCCACTGGAGAAGGAAGTAATACATATGCTACCCATATTCATTATATAAACCAATTATAACAAGAAAAACTCCCCAACAAATACTTAATACTTCTTGCATTAACAAAACAGATTTTGTTCCAAGTTACACAAAATTTTCTCTAGGTCTACAGACTCAATTATTTTTACAACTTTGGATAGCTTGGTGATCAAGAAGATGAAGTGATTTGAAGGCAAAAGTTAACATGGAGCAGGTGTATAAAAACCAATAGCATTTATACTTTAGCTTCCTATGAACCTTTTCTTGCTGAAGACATATCTCTATAGCTGTATATGTATTGAGTGAATTTATAATGTTTTAACAATCCAGGACTGGAACTCCTGTGGTTTTCAGAGCTATTTCATTTCTCCTGTTACAGAATATAATCTTATGCAGGAATCTGTAGAAGAGCATGTCTTCACTCAAAAAGAGATTCCATGAAGGAAGCAAAACTGTAGTTCAGTGGATTAAATAAATAATCAGAATATCGAAATTACTGAATTTGATAACCCAGATGTTCCCTTAGTACTCTCCTGATTATTTTATTCCCTTACAAGATTAGAAGCAACGCTGGATTTACCCCTTAATCTTCATGAAGGCTCTCTTCCAGAGGACTGGCTTTTAAGTCAAAATTTATTTTTTCAAATACCCTTTATTTCAAGGGTCTTATGACAACAGTGGAAGCAAACACCTCACTAACTAAACAAAAGCTGCCTTTGATCTTGGTTTTAAGGCAAGCAGATACATCCCTTCTCCGTTCTTGTAGACAAGGCCATTATGCACTGAGTCCCTTTTCCTACAATGTACTCTTCACTATTTTAGGACTAATTAGTGTTTTAAATGAAGGTTCTGCGTACTTCCTTTAGTTACTGAGCCACCTATTAGGAAGACTCTTAACCTAGCAGATAAATGGTAAAACTTTCATTAACGCTGTAGCTAGCTAGCCGATTTTCATTAACAACAGGAAAAAGGCTGGTTTAGCATTCCAGACAGTGCATCATGGATACTAATTTTTAGTCTTAATTAAAACACAACTCTGTTTACCGCAAAATACTTTAAGTCATGGGAGAGCTCCCTTCACCATAAAGGATGGTTTTCTTTGGGCATTAGCTGAAATACAGCAGCCACTGGTGCTTACTTTGACATGAGGCAGTTGGTCTGAAGGTTTTAGGTGTGTTTGGTATTGGTAATGGGTATATTTCAATTCATAAGCTCTTGTTTCTCTGGGAGCCAAATTGTTAAATTTGTGAACTTACTGCGCCTCAAGAACCTGATTTCTGATGATCAGAGCCCCTATTGACGATAGTTCCTCCTAGAACTCCCGAGAAGTGTTATATTCTTATCCCTCTTTGCTTCAGATGGGACACTGTACTGTAGAAATACTTCAGCCTAAGAGCAGTAAATTAAAAATAACATTTCTGAATATAACAGCTTGTATGATGTACTGAAAGAGGGATGTTGCAAATAAAAAACACCCACAACTACCAGAAAGTTATTTATATTTTATGCTATTATCGAAAGTTAAAAGTAGTGTGAGAAACACAACTTTTATTCTGCTAGTAATCATGCAAAATTTAGTGGCCTGCACTATGTACACAAGTGGAGTTTTGATGGAATCACAAAGACAAACCCTGGTTCAAGCTCTGAACCACCCAGGAAAATAAAAATTGCACATGCTGGTGAGCTACTTTGTGTGCTTCCATCATTTCAGGTCTCATCAGTGGCCTTTTTTTAACACTGAAGTCTACTGGTTTACTTTGTTTCTATTCAATTCATGGTACAGATTTGAGTGCTATTCAGGCATTACAAAGATGTATTCTTACGTTTAATAATTTATAATCTATTATTTTCTAGACTTTCCCTTTACTAAAATTAACTCCTCACAACCATTTTTTCATGAATTATCATTTTCTGCCTGTTGTTTTGAAATTCTATTGTCAATCTCTCCCTGATGGAAAATTATAAATAGTTAGAAAATGATTGGCAGCATGCTTAAGCATCACCTACCTTCACAACTAATTAAATAGCTTGGTTCTGACCTGCTTTTCCTTTGGTGAGAACAGCAGGGTGGCTTCAGAAGAAAAAATAATGAACTTCAAACCATTGCATCTGAGCAGTACAGACAGCTAAAGCCACAACTTGGGACTGAAATTCAACTGTATTATGTCTGTGCATCTTTTCCTGGAATTAAAATTACAAAAACATTAGGTTAAGTCCTACTTTTTGCTATAGTTTTTGGGTATCTTTGTGTTTTCTTTTGTTTTTTGTTTTTTTTTTTTTTAAGAATTCCAAGTCCATGGGCTGTGATTTTGGTGGCTATGCCACTAATATGGAAGGATTAGCAGAAAACGCAAGAGAAAACAGCATTTCCCAGTTTAAAATGAAAAATGCACCTGAACAAAGAGTTCATTAATATTGCCTGTAGACTTTACATTATTTAAGAGAATGTTCCTGAAAACAATTGTGCTAATGTACATTAAAAAAACTATTCTGTGGCTATTTTTATAAGACTCTAATATTCACCTTTACTAGTGAACCAGTGAAAACTGGGAGTTACTCCTGGATCAGCCATCATTTCTCACTGGTATGCAATAGGTGGTAAGTAAAAAATACATCAGGCTAACAGTTTCTACAGCAAAAGGTGATTTTACTCATTTTATTCCTGATTTTTGATCAAGTAATTTATTCTCCTTGTTTACTGAGAGCACACACCATGCCATCCAGAAGTAAATGAATTCAATTCGTTTGATGTTGGAATAATTCAGATTTCTTGCAATTTTGTTGCTTGGATCCTGCTTGCTTAAGTGCTCTTTTGAAGCTTAATGGAGACACTTTGCCATTTTAATTACTAATATCTAATCATGTTTTATTCACATGCAGAATTTTCTCCCAGTAAATGCTTCTCTACTTAGTAAATAATAGAACTAATTTACTAATAAGTGGGTCTAGAAATGGGGGGGAATTTTCTTTCCTTGTTACTTAAAATCCTGTTTCCAGCCCCCATTCCATGTATATTTGTTATTTTCCACCACTGAAGTTTGTGAATTCTTTTCAACTTTTCCAAAATGTGACATGTACTAGCAAGATGAGACAACAGGAAAAATACTGCTGAAAAATATATTTGATATAGCAGTTGTGAATGTGTGAGTGAGACTGAGATAGCAAGATTACAAATAAGGTGAAGGAAGGTCATGATATTTCAGTATTAGTGTCATGGTAAAGGCCATTATATATTTTGTGTTAGCTGTAATATGGGCTTAGTAAGCATCTGTGTCAGTGGGAAAACCAAGTCACATTTCCCAGTTGTTCTAGGATGGATGTAGAAATCTCCCCAGGAACCCTAAATATCCCCCTTATTAAAACTTCTTCAGCCACTTTGGTGCCATGAAAAGGATCATTCATGTCAAACCAGTATTTTGGGGAGAAAAAACATGGTTTTATTGGAAAACTCCTATCTCTAGAACTCAATTAAAAATAAATATATTTTAGCCTCAAATAAAGTGGATGGTTCCATATATTTCTCATCTGAAGCATCCAATAAATATCTAATTAATCCCCTACACAGTTTTCTCACTGTAGGTAAAAATTATCTTCCTTGTTTCACAAGAGGAGAGAGGAGAAGCAGGAGCAGGGGGATTATACGATTCATTGAAGGTCACGCACAGAGCCTGTGTCAGAGCCAATAGCGCGAGGCTTTGTTTCGTAATCCATTATCACCATCACAAGACCAGCTTCTCTTCATCACTACTCAAAGGATGGAAAAATATGCTATAGAAAAATCTAATTTTCTTAGCCTTTTTTTTTTTTTTTTTAATTTCCATCTGTAAGAAGTTAATGAACCGCTTGGATTATGGAGTTCCATAGATGAGCTTTATAGAGGATTCAGAAGCTGTTTTCAGAGCCTATTGTCAAACAGTGCCTTGAGAGCTGTGTCCTACCATGCCCTACCCAGCATTTCTGATGTGCTCTCCCCGGCCTAGAACTATGGCCATTCCTAATTACTGTGGGTTTATGATAGCAGGTTTTAAATATTAAAACCCCCTCACTCAGTTTGGACTTTAAAATTGGTTGAGAAGTGCTAATTTTACAAACCAGTGTCTCTGAAAAACAGACCATATTTATGTATTTAAACACAGTCTGGCAGAAACAGGAAAAACCTCTTGCTGGCCGCATACTTACAATCCTTAATCCCTTATATAATTTAAAGTATTAGGTGAAAAATGAGGTTTGATCCTGCTTGTTCCATCTTGTAATGATACCTAGAAATGTTGTTCTGGTTTGGTAGAGTGAGGATGTGTATCCTATATGGCTTTCCTTGACTATTAGAATGGAAAAAAATTACAAAAAACTATCTTAAAAATATATTGCAGGCTTAGTTTTATTCTTTAAAAGAAATTATTTATTCCATATCCTTTTAGTTCCACTGGATTCAAATCTTACACAATTGACAACTTTGGAGGCTAATTAAGTTGCAGTCAGGGGCTATTTTAACTTGTCTTAATGTCTCTGATTACATGGAACATATTCGTAGAGTAAAGCGTATTTCTGATTTAAAGGGTGTAATGGAACAAATAGGTATTATACAGTATTCCTCCTCAAGGTAAACTGGAATGGATAATTTAATTTCCAAGGCGACAAATTATCTTATCATGAGCGAACAGGCAATTTCTTCCCTGCAATAAACTAAGTAGGTACAGACAGCTCTAACCAGATGAAATCATTATCCTTTTTAAAGCAGAAGCATTGAATAGAAGTAATTTTCTCAGCCTTAGTTTCAGAATGGAAAGTAGCTCTTGTAAACACTGTACACTGTGGTCTTGGGTAAGAGCAACAAGTTTAACCCTTTCAGTGAGAAAAGAGAAACAGATATTATAAAGATAATGAAATGGAAAAAAAATATAAAATTGCATATATATGTATAAAAAATTAAAAATTCAATGCAAGGTAGAAATAATTAAGAAAACAAAGGTAATATATCCATCCTGTATTTTGAAAGTTCACAGAGATTGGAGTAATTTGCATTATTCTTAGCGGAAAAGGACAAAACCTGATTTTTACAGGACTGCAACACGTTACTGGGTTGTGTATTTCCATTGGAAGTGTAAAGGTGCAATTATGTGTATGCCAGTTAACTCTCCTCTGGTTCTTTGCTGTTCATTCCGTGTTACAGTAATAATGTGTGTGTACACAAGTACACACATGAACAGGTTCATAAGCTAACCTGCTCTACTTGCTGCATGGAGCAAAAATTGACACTTTCATAAGTATGTCAATTGACTTGGGCCATAATTAAAAATGAAAATATGGTTTCTCACATTTTGAAAAAATGACAATTTTTTACACCAATTTTACACAGTTTTAACGTTATTTGCCTTTTTGAGGCAAATAACACAAATTTCATGCTCTTTGAATGTACTTTGCCCATTTTTTTTTCCCCAAAAGTGATTCCTGGTTAGAAATTTAATTTTGAAAGAGGTTGGGACAATGTCTACCTTGTCAGTAGGAATCTTCTGAAGTAGGTATCTTCTGAAATTTGGGGAAACAGGACAGAAGCTGAGGATGATTTTTTTTTGAGGGTGGGTTTTTCCCTCCCTTGTACAAAGAAATGGGAAATATCTCCTTGTCTTTAGCGGAATGTTTTTTGGAGTTTTTGGAACATGCTCTTGACTATCTTGCCAACATCATCTCTTTAGGTGTTGAAGTCATTGCTGTATATTGACTTCCATGGTCTTTATCAGCTCACTGGTAGCCACAAAGAGACAAGAAATTAGAAAGGTTTCTCCCAAGTGCTGCCAGCATTAGGTACCCAGATTTGTTGTTTTAGACATGAAACTTACCTAAGTGCTTTCTAGATCTGATTTTTCACCTAGCTCAACTTCATTCCAAGAAAGCTGCTTCCTGCTAGTGTTGTTTTTCCCCTCTCTCTCTCTCTCTCCAAAAGCAAATGAGAAATCAATGGAACAAGTGTCCTGATTCCCTCCTTGGTTTGCTACTGAGAGATGAGGGATCATCCGCATATTTATGTAAAGTATTAATTCTGAGCAGTATAAACTCCTCAACAAATAACACTTATCATTTTAAAGTAGTCTTTCTGCTTAAGAATGTGTTTGTTTCTTTTGATGTTATCAAAACATATTTTCAGAACATCTGGAATTTTCAGATGCATTTAGTTGTTTATATATCTGTTACCTATTTGGGTAAAACTGTTAAAAGAAAATAAAAATAGTGTTCTTGGGATTACAGGGCATTTTGCTTCATGTGCATACAGTAGCATAAGTAGCATTACAATATGCAAACAGTAGATATGTGTGAATTAATAGTGCTCCCATCTAATTTTTCTTCTTAAAAAGGGCACTTCATCTAAGTTTATTTCTTTGCAACATGTTTACAGGGTGTAAATAAGATCAAAATAAGAAACACTAACATGAAACCCAGGAATCTGTTCTTACATGGCCTACGTATCATGTTGATAAACCTTGATCACACTGGCCATGTTGAAGGCCACAGGTGATGGAACTGGCTTGGAAAGAAGAGGGTTCCTGAAAAGCAGATAAAAGATAAGAAATCATATAGAAACCATCCCCCAAAGACTTAAATTTAAGCTGATAGTTCAATTCAGAGTTACATACACGAGCACTCCAGCTAACATGCCCAAGCAGCTGGAAATTATACTTTTTATAGCTTATCATCTCTGGGTTGTAGCAACCTCCTTAAACCTTTCTGCACTTTGAACTGAGTTGTGAACAGTTGTTGACTTCATGTTGCCATCTCTGAAAGTTGGGTTTATGTGATTGACGCAGCAATGTTTTTTTCTGAAAGCAATTTGAGATACCTTAGAGATGAAAGACTTCTATATAAAGCCTCATTTTGTAGTCTGTTTCTTCCTCCTAACTCAAGCCATTTCCCAAAAGTAACAGGTCTTGTCATTTCCAACCATAACTTAACATACTCTAAATTTCAGGAATAAATTTAAAGAATTTATATTTAATTAGAGAGACCAGTATGTTCAGAGGTCTCATGTAGATTGGAAAACACATTTGCTGAAGGAAGTAAAGAGGTTGTTTTCTTGGTAAATTAAATTTGACTTTTGTAGCAAGATCTGTTTTGACTGAGAATGCCAGTGTTCTCTCCCTCCATTTATTTTTTCAGATTCAAAATGAAACGTAACCCATTTGTTACAAAGCAATTCTGCCATGTTCTCTAAAGATAATTTTTCAAAAGCTAAAAATCTTTACATTAGTGTTAGGCTTTTACTGTGACAAGTAAGAAATATGTGCTACCATTGGATTATGAAAAGATGGTGAACACCACCAAAATTACATTGGCACCTGCTACTTCTGGCAAAATTCAAGTCCAACAGTATCATTGCTCAGGGCTCTATTACTTTCTGTCCTCAGAACTCTAATACATCCTTGATGTGCATTAGGTTTGAAGGGCAGATATTTTCATAAAATACAGAGCTCTTTACAGCTTTTGCTACCTTTTTTCTCCATAACTAAAAATGCATTTCTCTTTTAGGTTCATGATGACATTATTCCAGAAAGATGAAATATTGGTTTTGGATAGTGATTAACATAAAAATGAAAAAAAGGGGCACTGTAAAGCCACAATGAGGGTAAGGCCTTTTTTCTGTCTTGTGTGCCTCTGAGGAGAAAAATGTGGCATTGACTGTTGCAATACTGTGAGCATTCTGCACAATTCTTGGTTTTATTCCTTTTACTTTAAAAAATGAAAAAAGTTTATCAAAATCAGCAGTATCTTCATGGTGGCAAAATACACTGATGAATTGGCACTGCTAACCAGAGGCCTAAACTTTCTTCTACACAAGTGAAATGTCACATCCTGTCTTTTAATAATAATAATGATGCCCTAAAGTTCATGTTTACTGAAATTCTGGTGATGCATTGTTCTAATTTGGACTGTGGGAGACTACACTTAACCACTAATACAACAAGAAACACTGTGGAGTTTTGGACCAACAGAAATAAAGACCAGTATTGATCACTACTGGTAACTATTTTCATAGTAAGTGTTTGTTTAAGTCATTTATAAGTTATCAAAATTTAATCATTTTGGCTGGAAACCAATATGCTGAAGAATTACAGACATCACTCAGTCAAACCAGCAAGTTAGGAAATTTTACCTTGCAAAAAATGCAGTTTGCAGGTTATGCAAGTACTCAAGGTCACTTTTAAAAAATGTTGTCATTATTACAAGGCAAAAAAGAAAAACGTCTTTTCAAACATCCCAGTGGATGACTTTTTGAAACGCCTGTTGTTTCACTATTTGTTTTAAATCATTTTAAGGGCTGAAAAAGGTGATCTTTAAAAATATTGTGAATGTATTTTTGTGAGTTAAATGAGCTTATTTTTATTTTGGGCATGAAACAAGCAGAGGAGGTAGGGAAAGAAAGGGTTGACCTGAAAAGGAGGGGGTTTTAACCTTAATAAGAAACAGCAGTCATTTCTGTTAACAATGAACTGTATTTGCCTTAAAAAGCTGAATTATTCTGTAGTTACTGTATTGTCAAGGAAAGCTGGGTAAATTAGATGCCATCCTTTCATCTGTCATAGATTCCTTGGGAAATGCTGAACCAGACACATACACAAAGGCTTTTTCCCTGCCTTGGAGGCCTGATACCTGTGTGGGAGGATGGCTGAGCCTTCACTACTGCAGCTAGTGTCCAGGAGAACTGGATTTATGACCTCTGGAAATAAAATGATAACACATACTGCAAGAAATTACTGTATTTCACTTATTTTGGGCACACATAATTAGCATTAGCATTTCTTACTTTAATCTTTTTGCCCAGTAGCTCCTTGTTTTTAGCAAACTCCTGAGCTCTCCAATGCCATGTCCAGCTGAGATCCTGGAGCTTGGCTTCCTGCCAGGCAGGCTGTCACCAAAATGAGCCACCTCTGGGTTCTCCCTCCCTGCACTTCAGGTTACTTACAAACAAGCAAACAAACAAATCCCTTCAGGTCACCCCAGGGTCGGCAAGAAATCTTCTGGAGCTGGCAGGTGCTTCCCCAAGCTCTCCAAGAAGATGGGTAAATGCTCCAGCTGTTGAAGTCTCTGAAGAGTCTGTGTGAGTGTAAGATGCCTAGCCCAGTTCCTCTGAAACTGAGGCATTATGCAGGTACTTTTAAAGGATTGTATGATCTGTTTTCTGTACTTCCTTCCTCTCAACATTTGTCTCGACCATGTTTTTTTTCCAGATATATGAACTTCCTGTAGGACAGGAATTGCCTCATATCATTAAAAACAGTTGTTGGAAGAGTAGCACACGTAAATGCTGATGAAGCAGTCAAACACTACAGAATCAGGACTTTACCATCCTTATTACTGTGGTAGTTCAGGATATGACAAACAGTACTGATTAAAAAAAAGAGAAAATGGAAAGGCTTCTCCTTGTGTGCACCATCCATCCTCCGTGCTGAAGGAGAGGGTTCCTACAGGATAATGTGAGTGAAGATCAAAACTGAAATCTATAGGCATGTGTCAGTAGAGAGTGGAATATGTTTACGTGCAATTTTCATTCTGATGTTTTCTATCTCGTAGCATATTGATTTTTTTTCAACAGTGAAAAGTTTGTTTAATGTATTTGCTTCTGTAAATATGTTTAGAATAAGAACTTTCTAACGTGCACATGGGCAGGGGGCTCCTGGGGGTTGTGCCCCTGTAATAGGTATGCAGAGAATCCAATCTGGATAATTATATATCCACATAATTTAAGGTTAATAGTTATCATTTACCCAGTGAGGTTTCAATGAATTTTTAACGAAGGTCATTGGCGCTCAGTTTATCAAGTGGATTAGTCATGTTCCCACCAAAAGGGTGAAGATCATAATTAGTTCTAACACTGATTACTAGGACCTCGAGGCTTCATTTGTTTACTTTACTTGATATGTATCCTGTGAACAATGCAACTGAAGACTTCATTTTCAGTTAATTTTCTGACATCGTACATCTTGGTGGTTTTATTAATTTATGTTATTCCACTAGTGAAGTTTCACCAAGTGAAACTGAAAGTTTCTAATTATTTTGCACCAGATTTTTATCATATTCTGTGTCGATGTAATTCCTCAGATTTACTCTGTAATTGAGATCATAATTTGACCCAATATGTTAATGACTTTAAAGTAATATGAAAAATAATGAAACCATTTAATGAATATTTTCAAATAGAGTCACCTACTTACTCATACACTCAGGCAAAAGAGTGTCTGATTTCTTTGATATAGGTGATGTAGGGAATGTCGGTGGGCAAAAGTCTGCTTTATCATCCCTAACTGCTGTCAGAAAGGATTCTTCATAGAAAAAATGTGGAAGAGAGGAATAAGCAGATTCTTTTCGGCAATAATGAAATCAAAATTCAAACTGAAAGAGAAATTTGGCAGCTGGAATTTATTTCAAGCAGAATAAGGCTGATGGATCCCACCAGTTCACAGCAAGTGACAGCAATGGGAAAAAGCAGGCAAGATTACCCTGGGGGGTAAAAAGACACATACACTCTTTGGATGTACAGGTGCTGACATACCTGCTATCCATTGCGGGTATTAAAAATGATCCAGTTCTAGTGGGTAATCAAAACCATCACTGACAGCAATGCAGTTCACAGGCAAAATTCTGCAACCTGCCTGATGCAGCAAAAGACAAAGACCTTGGACCAGTAATATGACACTTTCTTCCACCTTCAGAGAGGTGAAATAAGTTTCAAATTCTGGTTGCTGCTCTTCGGATTATTTCCTTTTTATTTCCAATGGCAGTTGAATATAAAAACATTAAACTGATCTGGAAAAAAAGAAAGCAGAATTTCAGGATTTTCCTTTCTATCCAAATAACCCAGTGTTACCTGTGGTTATGTTACTTTTTTGTTCTTCTTTTGCACCAGGAATATCACACTCGGGGGAATAGAACCTCTGTTTTTAGTCCACGTAGACCATTTACTTGTTCTATCTCCTACTAAACTGGAAAAAAAATAGATTAGGGGCGCTCTTGGGGGATTGTTTGGGTACAGGTGTTACATCTGCTGCTCTTTTTTTAGGGAAATTAAACATCTACCTCTTGAGGATGTTTGAGGGGCTTTGTTTCGAGAAAGCATGAGTTAATTACATGTGAAGATACTGAAACTGTGATGTATGTGCTCACACGTTTTATATTGAACTAGCTTGACACATTCTTGGTAAATAGGACAATAGTTTCAAATGTTGAACAAAATAAAGAGGTAGCTACACAGCTTCAAAACCTCTATATTGAAGTATATTCACTAAGGAGTAAGGTATTGTGCCACAAATTTGGACTTCAGCTGCAGCCATCTAGTCCTGCTCTCAACGTCAAGGTGTTGTTTCAATTCTGTTGTGCCTTGTCAGAGTCACACAGAAAGAAAATCTCTTTCTGAACTGAGAGCTGAATCTGGGACTTTTATAGCTCCCAACATAGGCCTTCTCCAGCGACTGTGGATTCTGTTGCCCTTCTGCTCTCATGTGCCTCCTGATGCCCAAGAGAAAACAGAATTTTTGTGTTTTCTTCTACTTATTCATTATTCATCATTTGTGTGTGTATGTGTTCTGATGTTTTGAATTACATTTAGTATGAGTTCAGAGGTTGGTTGTCCTTTTCAGTAAACACAATATAGTTTTTCCAGACAAGTTCCTGCTGTTTTTCTCACTTTGCTTCCTTTTGCCCTATAGCCATGCACTCTGTCTTATGGCTCAACAAGAATTGTTACTTCGGATAGCTCAGTGAATTAAATCAATTTTTTTCTTTAACACAAATATCCTTCAGAATCACAGAATCACATTTGTGGTTTATCGTATAGTTCCTAGAAGACTGGATTACAAATCTACAAATCTTGGTAGCTGGGTAACAGAAGTGTTTGGAAAGTGTTCAGCAACTTAAAACCCTCCAATGTAATAGATTATAAATTAGAGAACAGAATGAAAAACAAGCATGTTGATCAATCTTTGCAAAGATTGGTGCTGAATCTCTGCTGCTTTATTACTCCCACAGGATTATTTCACAAGACATCAGTCAGGGTGATCTATTCTTTGAAACAACAGGGCTCATCCCTTAGCCTTAACAATTTAACAAAGTCAAAAAGGGAGTCTGAGGTGGATCACCATTATCCTTACTGGGCTGTTTCCTTCAGCTTGCTTACGTCTCTCATCCCTCTTCTACGGTGTGAGGCTCCATGATTAAATTGCAGGCTTGGGAGTCTGACAATTTGTGCTGCATTCACAGTTCTGCCACAAAGTTGACATTGCAGGATGTATGGCTTAGCTCATGGATATTTTTTCTTACAAATATGTGAACATTAAGATGTTTGCAATTGCACATCTAAATTATGCACATAGACATAACAGTGACCATACACATAAATGAGATATTTGCAGATGCAAATAGCTACTTATGCATATAACAGGCCAAGAGAAGCACACAGTTGTTGTAATTATATTCATAAAATATATGAATGAATGAACAGGAACATTATGAAAATCAGACTGCTGGCCAAAAAGATACTATTAATATTATTATCCATCATGAGATATGGCTTATTACTGTTTGTAATGAGCTTTAATATTATTAAATGGGAGGTGCTAAAGATCAGCAGTTTTTTTATCTGTGCCTGGAGAGTTAATTTATTTCATAGATTTCTCTGTTTGGATGATCTTGAAAATCTACTACTTTTTGCTTTGTTCATACTTGCAGAATTTTGTATCACAGGGCTGGAGAACCTGGCTATATGTGCATTGTTCTCCCACAGTCCTCAAAAAGGAAAACAAGCCTGTGGAAATAAAATACAGTTATTCTTTCAGTGTTTATAAAACCTTCCCTGAGCCAAGCTGTGCTCCAGCAGGCAGGATGTGCCCGGATGTGAAGGATATTTGTTTGTTTTGTACCTTCACAGCCATCCTTCAGGTGCTTCGTGTACAGCCTAGTGTGCATGATAAAGTAGCAGCAGGGGAGAAAGCAACGCCAAAAGCAGGATGTCAGAAAGAGCTCTTTAAAGTCAATGTTCAGGTGGCTGAAAAATTGAACATCCTCTTTGGAGTTCGTGTTTCAGGAAAGAACCCAAACCAGAGCACTCTGCCTAGGAAACCATGAAGCACTGCCAAATACTATGTCTAACTAATTGCACATGGGAGACCTGTCCACCCGAAGAGAGTGTCAGTCCAGGGGATTTAAAGCATCTATGTGCCCAGCTGTGTATTCTAAACAAGTACAATTCATGAGGCAGAGCTTCCACAATATCATTCTTCTCTCAGCCCATGGGCTGCTGTGTCCTATCAGAGGGTTCTAACTGAGGATCAGTTATGGCTCGGTTGTTTCCATCGGGCCCATTTCTCTCAATAGTTGCTAAATATCTCTTTTGTCACATCCTCATTCAATAATGTCAAATTACAAGCAAATGTAAAAGCAATTATCCAGGAGAAAATAAGGTAGCTGAAACATAAGTATTTGTTTAACACCATGAATTTTTAATGATATATTCTCAGTTCTTTCAGATTAGGGCCGTATTTCAGGACAGATGACCTACTGCTACACCCTGTCTGTTTGGCCTGCTAACTGCTCACACTGGAGGAGGTGGGAAGTTTTTGAGCAGCTCTCTGTATGGAAATGGTGTGACAGAGGGATGTGCACTTGGATCTTTCCTAAGAGAAACTGAGGTTCATCCAAATTGTGACAACCAGAACAATTTTTTCCTGGGAACCGTAATACAGATACATCTATACTGATTCCCCTAATTACTAATGCCAGCAGTACTTTGTTTTACACTGAATGATTTGGAAACTTCCAGAGGACCTGTCTTTGTTTTGGATTTGAATGTTTGTAGCTAGAAGTTTGTAAGAAGTAATGGTTAATTTTTTTCCTAATCATTTTAGTTCAAGAGTATTAAACATAGACTTTCTAAATTAATAAATATATATTTGAAAACTGGAAAAGATATTTTGTCCAGTTTCTTTAAATTCTTCTTTAATGAGAAGCTGACCTGTAAGCTAGTACAGCAGTGTTTCACCTGTACAACATCCCCAGGACATTTATTTCTAGTCCAGAAGTTGACTTTAATGTAAATACTTTTAGTATTTTTTTCCTTCATTTTTGCAAGAAGATAAGCCATACAAATTGCATTTGCTGTAATATAAAATATTTCAGTTGCATGGAAGTAATTGAAAAGAGTATTATAATGGTCTAATGGATCTTAAACCCTATTATAACAACATTTGGAGAGTATTGGGGGTTGTCTTTACTTTGATGTCTTGAGGTTTTTTTTTTCCTTTTCCAGTGTCTGTGAGTGAACCTCTGCTGTCTGCACTATGTAGATGCAACCTTACTATTTTAATATCACATATGGAATTCCATTTCAGCTGATAAAATGGAAAGAATTTTTGGGATGAGGGCACTTGCATCCTCACATTAATTTGCACTGAGACTACTAATAAGTGATCCCTATAAATAGCATGAGATGCAAAAATGTTCCGAAAAAAATTGGTAAAGATCTAGCTGAACCAAGTAAGAGGAATATGGTTCCTCAGTTAATCTCCAGAGATCAGCTCTTTCATTTAACTGGAATATTCAGATGAATTTTAAATTGTGTATAACTGTATCTCCACAAAATGCATCCTACTCATTGACGCTAATGGAATCATTTAAAAGTCTGAGAATCTTAGCTTTATCTGATAATTTTATAAACTTAGTTTGACTTGGGATTTGTGCTTGCATTAGAAGTAGTACAGCTACTAAAAATAAATGTGTAATCTTGTGATAGGAAATCTTCAGAAATTTAGGAGATTCAGATAAGCTGTGCACTGGCTCTCAACTCATCGGAACTCCAGTGAGGCTGGAAAGCTCTATAAAAATGTGACAAAGCTTGGAAACTGTCTCTGATAGTGAAAGCATAGAAGATGGAGGAAAGTTTGCAGTCAGTCCTGCCACTGATTTACTGAATGTCCTCCAGTAGGTGTTCACATGCTCAGGTTAAATGTGAGTAAAAATTATTTATCCTTCACTGTCACCCTTTTTCTTTTGCAAGCTAATGGAAACCAGTGTTTTCACAGGAGAATTTTCATAAATATACCCCAAACTGCTAGCTTGGTGGTAGGACTGAGAAATTTGGTACATATTTAATTTTAGGCATTAGAAATCTCAAACTGGTGTCTATCATAAGGTTTTGCACAGCAGCTCCTCAGTATTCAAAAGGGCTCTGAGGCTGACTGCCATAATAATGGTGCTGAGATCAGCAATTGCAGGTTGAGTGATTAGGAGAACCAGCACTGTGCTATATATATTTATTTATGTTTTAGTTGCAATTTATTCAAGAATTGAAGACTTGTTAAAAAAAACTCTTCACAAACAGACCACAAAACAAAACAAAAAAACGTAAGTGGATTTTTTTAACATCATAGTGTAGATTCAATTTAGGATTCACTTTGAGATTTATGCCTATGACTGCAAGTCCTTAGGCTACAAGAACCAGTGTACGTCTCTCTTGGATGAAACAGACTGAAATGGAAAAGGGACATAATGTTAGTCTTTGTTTAAAGGTCTTTTTGTTGTCATATATATTTATTGCCATATTTGATAATGAAGAAATTAAGCAGATAACGCATATCAAATAATTTCTCTCTGAAAACTATTTAGTTTGAAGGCTTATGTTTTATTAGGAATCAGAAAAGTCTGAGTACAAGCAAGAAATGAACAGCAGGATATGAATCTAGTAGACATTTAATGACAGAAATTTCAGAACTATGTCTATTTCACATAAATAATAAACCCACAAAAACTGTGGGTCCTAAACCCACTAACTGTATCCTGTGAAATTCATAAGCAACTCTTATTCCTACAGCTCAAGAAAATCTCTACCACAAATACAAAAGTCTTGTTTATATAATTTCATGAGGTGATGCAATTAAGGTGAAGTGTACTTAGTATAAAGATTACAAATATGCTTCTCTGTGTACATGACACTTTTAAAGGACTGTAACAAGATGGCTAAGTAGCAGACACAGCACCTCTTTGTCTGCACTGCAGAAGTAATTGGCTTAAGAGGCAGACAACAGTAGTGAACATTTGTCTGAGCTCCCTGGAAAATGTTTTCAGTCTTGGCAAATGTATTTGCTCCACAATTCATTCTGTAGGTATTAAGCTCAGTCCCATTTTCCTACCAAACCATCATCTCCTTAAGCAGATTATGGTTTGTTGCTCCAAACACCAGCATCTGAAGGGAAAGGAATGTTTCCATGACGTCACCCCAGTAGGTAGTGACATTTTGAATGCTTGATGACATTTCCTCTTGTAAATAGACAAGGGAAGTCAGTAGGTGCAGCATTACTTTACCTTTTGTGAAATGTCACTGCGCTGAGGAAAGCAAAAGGACTCCTGTATATTATTTTATTGTTTCAGGGAAACAGAAGGAAATTACACCAAAAAGTTCATAGTATCCTATGTAATTCTTACACTATTTGCTGGGGTTGCTGTAAAGAAATACCAGTGAACTTCAACTGCATGCATTGTTAGTTTTTGTAATAAATAGCTCTCTTGCTTAAATTCATGCCTCTTTACACTTCTAATGCTCCTGACTTTAGCTTGGAGAAAGAATATATTTTACAACCTTACCTGTCCTCTCAGATTTATTTAAAAAAACCATTCTTCTTTTAGCACCTAAAAATGTTCCCTTCCTTATCTCTTTTGTTTGCTTTCTAGCATCTGTACTGATATGTTGATCATTAGAATAATGCTTTTCATTTTGGTCCCCACGCCTTTATTATCATTTGGGTCTCCTGGCTCTCACTTGCCTTCACTCAGCTTGCACCCTGGTATTCACTGAGAAGAGCAATGTCACTGGGGTGCTTGGCCTTAGCACTTTTTCCTCTTCTGTAGACATTCTGGGACTTCTGTGATTACAGATCACAGAAAAGGGAGTACATTTACTGTGAGTATAGTCTTCCACAAGAGAAAACATGTATGATCAGCAGTGTTACATTTTTCCCTGGAAAGCTGACCCCAAACAGATCTGTGAATCCCACAGAAATTTAAGTCTAATATAAAAACAATTCAGGAAGAGTTTGTTGCAGTATTCTGTGTCTGAAATACCTCTGCTGAATGCCATCTATCTAACCAATCTGTGCTGCAACAAGCTGGTTTTCAGCCAGCTCTATGTTTCTGCCAGTTGCTGAGAGCAGTTGGCACCATCTCTGTCTATCTCCTACGAAAAAGCAGCATAGAAAAAGATATAATCAGTATGTTAATAATAATATTTATAGCTGAGGCTCATTAGATGATCATTCCCAGTAGTCTTCCATCAAATTTGAACTGAACCCACAGACTATTCTGACCTCAGAGGACCTCATATATTTATTTAAGAAATACTTGACCAATTTTGTCTTCTAGGATCAGTCTAAAGCTTCACTAAGGCAGGGTTGAAATATCCTGCATTTTCTGTATCAACATCCCTTTGGAACAGCTGCACGCTGCTGAGCCAGGCCAGCAGACCCCACCCCGTGGGCTCTGATGGCTCGTCTAGCACCCTTTCAGTCTCATCGTTGTTCTTTCCCGAATCCCCTTGTACCTTCCTGGGCACCTCATGAGGGTCTACTGCACAAACTCTCTTGTTTTGAGCTGTTTGACTGCTGTGAGGCTGTTGAGGACCAGCACTGAGATGCCCCTGTGGACATCTCTGTCCTTCTCAACTCTTGCAGACAGACCCTATGTCATTGTGATTAATACTTTGAGTTCATACTTTTATTCTGTATTCAGAGGTCTTCTGTAAAGTAAATCAAAGAGACACCTGCACCCTTCTCTAGTGCCTTGCCTTTCTCTGCCTAATCAATTTCTATGCCATCAGGTTTTCTTTTACCAACAGGTTCTCTCTGGAGGTTTGTTACTTTCTCTTGACAAAGCAGCAGAAAGCTCTCCCACTTCTTCTCTTGTCCTAATCCTACAACATGCAGGAGGTGTTGAGTGTGGTCAATTTGATTGCTCTCTTGAGGCAAGATGCTGTCTTGGTCATCCCATTCCCTACTGACTTCAGCATGTCTGAAGGCTACATGGCCATCATTTTTTCTTCTCTTTCCTTGATCACTTCTTTGAAGTGGTGGTGCCGGTCCATCTGCCTGAATGAAACTTGCCATCCAAAAAATAGACCTCTCTGAAATGGATATGGGAGGATCTTTAGGAAAAAGCAGAGCCAAGTCCTTGGCGACCATCTAGTTTTATGATGCTTCCTCATGGTAAATGCATTGTGGAATGTCGAGAAGCTTTTTAGATTTCTCACCAAGAAATTGTTCAACAACACTCACAGAAGATACATGGAAGAAATCCCTGGACTGTAATTTAGTACAGCTTGGAAGCCTCATGATGACTAGCACAATTTGTCCTCATCATATGTCAGACACTGAAAGGACACACAGAAACGGCTGTGCCATCAATATCTAAAAGGGCACAAATCATTTCCAAATATGTGATTCTGTGAGTAAATTTTGCACCCACTCATTTTGAGGGGGTTGCAAATAGATTCACTTGTTCTTCATAAAACCTGAGCAACAGCAGCATGTATTCCTTTTAAAAGAAGCAGGGAGGAAAAAAGTTGCCTCTAGAAAGGGCAGACTAATCTCTTGGAAACTCCTCACTGGAACATTGTAACACTAACTGGCAGTTTCCTCGATCCAGGTAATTTATTCATGAAACTTATGGAGGTTAATCAAAAGTTCATATAATTGTAATAAACAGAATACATAATGGACTAATCATGCAATTCAAGGCATTTTGTAATTTATTTGAAATATCAGATAAAAATAACTAAGAGGTGTGCCAGGAAGCCAGCAAATAATTTGGAAACTGATGAGCGTGGCATACCTGCTGAACTATGAATAGATAATGTAGTGTCTAAAAATATATAGATAAATATAATAAAGTAGAAAGTATTCCACATGCTTTTTTTTTTTTTTTAATTTTATTTTGAAGGCTTTAAGAATTATTTTAAAACTTACATTGCTGCCTGTTGGACAACCTGGTTTCCAGTTTAGCCCTTCAGCAGCACAGTAGGCACATGAGCATCTAGGAGTGCACCCACGTTACCAGGTATACCCAACCAGCTAAATGGGAATGAGAACCAGCTACACTGGGATCTTAATATGTGAACACAAAATGGACACTCATTTGTATTTGCTTTTTCTTTTCCCAAGAAGGATTTGTTAAAGCCTAATAAAGACAGAAGCTATGCTATGAAAAGGTTCAGGGTTCAGTGTAAGGTGACTTCTGGTTATTTGTTTTTAATGAGAGGGCATGAAAAAAATATATAGTGTATGTTGCAAACACACAGACAGATAAAACATGTATTTCTCATAAATACATGGGTTAAATAGATATCTATAGATATACAGTATCTATAAAATAGAAGTGTACCTATGTGTGGATGTGTACTGAGTACAGACAGGTGACTGAACACTGACACAAGTTACCTGGAGAAGTTGTGAAGTCTCCATCACCAGTGATATTCAAAATCCATCTGGAGATGGTTCTGCTCTAGGGGACACAATGAACACAATGCCCTCCAGATGTGTCTTCCAACCTCAACCATTCTTGTGTTGCTGTGAAATTCTCATATAAGATAAAAATAAATGCTTTAGTGGGAGAAATACAGTATTTAAAAATGTCTTATGTATTTTCCTTATGCCAAAACTTAATTTTAGATTTGGATTCTTGATAATGATTTGATTTTAAACATAAATTCTTCATTTTGCATAAAACTTAGTATGGGTGGGCACAGAAAATCAATGCATGTAATAATTAAGTAATGTGCTATGCTGCAGAAGAAATGTGTTTTCTAAAAACTAAAATGTCTGAAATAAAATGGACAGTTCTAAAAACAAAACCCCAAGCAAATGGTGTCAGCTACAGAAAGAGTGAAGAGATAGAATCCAGCTTCCTGAAAAATCATAATTTTCCCAGGATACAAAGTTGAACAGCCTAATAAGGAGATCATACAAAAAGAAATATTAAACATTTCACAGGAAGGCATTTTTCAGACCTTGGTTGGATGACTTTCAACTCAACAGTTGCTTTAATCAGTTTAGTCAATTATATGCAGGGGAATCACTTCAAAAGCACAAGAAAATTTCATGTTATGCCTTGTAAGTGATGAATAACTTCTAGACTCTGTTCCCTTCTTAAACCCATACGAAAAAGATGAAAAGATTAGCACTTTTCATAGCACCCTTACTTTCCAAGATTGCTTTGAAAGCAGCAAGCAAAGCACAGTAGATTTGAAAACTAAAGAAGCTATTGTGCAGAAATTAATTGATGGCCTTGTTTTGACTGTGTTATAGCAGCAGAAGTAATGAGTATAGACCTTGCTTCAGCGTTTTGCTTTCCAGCACATGGCAGAAAAGCCAGTGAGCTGAATCCTAGCAGGTGAATTCTTTTTTTGGAATCAGGCCGGCTTTTTGAAGTAAGTGGGTAAGCTCCTCTCTCAGGCAATGTTTATTTTCTTTCTAATAGGCGCTTTTACTTTCAGGCAATCAAATCCTTTTGTGCTCCGTACATAAGCTCCTTCCTTTCAGGCAGGTAAACTTTTTTCTCCCCCTTATTTCCCCCTGGTAAGCAAACATAACCTAAAAGAAAAGGACAGATTAAAGTTGTTTGCCCATAAAACTCTGCTGCCTTCCTACACTAGGAAGTTGTCTTGTGACCTACTTCCTTACCACTGTTTGCTATTGAGCAAGGACAAAACCCAAATGTCATTTCACAACATAATCCACTGTCAAAATTGGCACTAGCCAGCAGGCCTGCTGGTGGTCACTCACAGATAACAACTGTGGAGCAGGCATAGCAAATTAATTTTTTCCACAGAATATGGTAAGTCAGGGCTGAAGAGTATTGGGAAAGAAGGGTGGGAGAACTCATGCTGCCTCTGTCATGTCTCATATATTCTTGAGACTTAAGTTTCCAGTACTTGTCAATGACTTGTCAAGCTGGAATTCTTCAAAAACACGCTGTTAATTGGTGTCTCATAGACATGTTATCTGTGTTTTTACAGTACCATTAGTAGGTTTGTTAATTACCCATTTCTCCATTAACAGTATTAATATACATATTCTAGATTTTTAAAGTGGTGGTCTTAAATGCAATTAAGTTTCTGAGTAGTAATTCATGCTTTGGAGCCCTCCTATTTAAAAGATTGTAATAGTTAAGTGTTAAAGTTTGAAATGTTGAAAGTCTTTTACAGACTAATATCCATTTTTTGACTAAGGCCATAGTGTACAAGATTATCCTTTGTAGAGTCCTAAACACATGCATCCTTCTGTTTATAGAATACATCGTACAGTAACAGTAAATCAAAATCCCTCCAAATATTGAGCCAAATAAGAGGTCCTTGCAATACCAAAATCTTTGCAAACTTCTTGTGTGAGACTTCATTCTAAATCATGCCAGAATAGTATAGAAAGGTGACTGCATGTTTAGGATCACTCAAAGTAGCTTTTTTTAGCATACTTAGTTTAAATCCAATGGAGGAGTCTAAAAGTTAAATGCAAATGTCAGTTTTGAAATTTTATATCATGCAGTAAAATTCTTGATTCATTAGATTTTTGTATTTTAATGGGAGACAGAAGGCAACCTTTTTTCAAAATTATCAGCATTATTTTTTCTACATTTGAATCACTCTTTAGGCTGTTTACTAGCATTTGTTCCTGAAAGCTCCTCTTTCCACAGATTATGTAAGTGCTTCTGATTGTATAGGATCAACCAGCAGAATCCTATTCCCTGATAGGAGATACATGCCCTATGTCATCTGCAGAATTTGATAGATGTCACTTAGAATCATGTCTCCATTTTCACATTCACACAAAAGCAACACAAAGCTTAATTTACTTTATGGCTTTCTTGACTGTCATTTCCCTTGCAGCTCTGCACCTCACCGTATTAATATATAATAAAAATCAGGCAGCATGCCTGATGTAACATGCAAGGTGTCTGTAGGATACCTCCCTGTGCTGAGTGGATGGGAGAAGTGCCAGACCCGATGGACATGTCTGGCTTTGTGCAGGATGTCATCATTATCATCCCTGAAGAGCTACAGAGGACAGCCAGGCAGCTGTGCAAAGGGTCTGGGTAACTTGTTGGTTGTCAGCAACACAGCAGAGTATTTTCACTGTTCCTATGAATGCGTGGAAGATGTAGCACGTCTACTGAAGAATACCATGCACATTTAATTGACCTCCTCACCCAGTGAGTCTAGCATGTCATATTGGCTCTTATTCAGTGCCTTAACACAAATCTGAGATGTTAGCTCTGTTTTGTCCTTAACATTTCACTCGTGCAGTAACTGCCTGTTGCTTTTAGTTGCTCGCTGCAGTGTTTCCTATGGATGCAACAGGTGAAAACAAACAATCCACTGGCTTTTGCAGGTGTTAGATAATGTCTCATGTGGGCCTGGTACCTGGAGATAATTATACCCTTTAGTAGATTTACACTGCCCATTTTATTTCATGTCACCTGTGGAATAATTATATGCTACCTACCTGCCTTTTCATACTGTTTTATCAACTATTTTATTTATTTATGTAAAATGGAACTGTTGGGGCCAGTAACTTTTATTTCTTCCATTTATCAAAATCTGTAACTAGCATACTCCAAGGTGAGTCATCATTAAATAATGGTTCAGGGCACTGCTGAGGTTAAACCTAAAACATCGTAGTCATTTCTCTTGCTGCAAAACCCCAAAATCTCCCTTCTGGCAGTGAAAAAACCTTGACAGCTATGGGCTTAGGTCACACCGTTTAGTATCAAGGAACTGTCAGACCTTGTTTTGTTTTTGCTATTCTCCTCGTTAGTTAAAGCAGATTCTTTTCTGCAACAGGTCTGCATGGAGCATCCTAGCCCAGTGCATCCTCAGGAGTGTGATCCCAGGATGATCCACCAGAGTGAAAATATCAGTGCTCTGTCACAGTAAGCCAACTGTAACATCTTCCTGCATTCACTTACACGGCCTGGCAGTTTTGCAAGTAGCTGTGTTAAAACAGCAGCTCTCAAATTCTCTTTTAGACTCTCTTCTGTTGGTAGTGGACCTTGAGGAATTAGGGCTTTTCCCCAACCCAAACATGCATGTGGCACTTCCCTCGATGGATGGCAGGTATGTGACAGTATGTTGTTTGTGGGTGGCTTAAACAAACCAAAGACCCATCCATAATTGACAGGTAAATAGAGAGAATTTCAGCTATAGAAAACAATTTTTATATTGCCTTCATAATCTATTTGTAAAAAAAACCATGGAATTGACTACAGTGTTTTAGTGTACTTGCCAGACATTAAAAACCCTGCATTGAGTTCTAGAAATGTGTCATTCTTCCACAGAGAAGAGTCAACATGTGTGTATTTTTGTGTTTGTTTCATAAAAGACTGAACAGATTTTTGGGGTGTAGATAGGTAGATAGATTTTACATACAAAATATGGGTAAAAGAGCACTGCAGCACAAAATCAAACACAGAGATGCTAGAAAGCATCAGAACTGAAATCTTCTATTCAAAGTATATCTAAGATGCATTTGTGAATGCAATATAGTTTTTCTTGATCCTTGATTCATTTAGAATACTGAGTGGACTATAGAAACTGAAATAAAGTATTTATATATATAAAGTATATAGCAATATATATAGCAGGTGTCCACCAGTCCACTGTGTTACCTCATGATTTGTCCCACCTCTGCTCTTCTGCGTGTGCAAGCCTCTGAGTTGCCCTGGTGGGGCACTGTTAACTAAGACTCAGGACATGTTTATTTCAGCTTTCCCTTTCCCTATTTTTTTTTTTTTTTCTGGAGCGTTAGCAGTATGTTTTGGGCATGACTTAGGAGGACTTCTGTGTGCTTGCCCACACTAATCATGGCTGTTACTTTCCCTTTTGGCCCTCCTATCACAGTTTGGGTCAGAACGGTCCAAAGACATCACTCGTTTTCCTTGTCATAATTCTCCTGTAATGAAGGGTCTCAGCATTTTATGGGTGAGGAAATTAGGCTAGCAACTTTTAATAGCAAACCAACTCATTTTAGCACTGCAAGTTCAAGAAACTCTTTTTTTCTAGTATTATTTTTCTGTTGTTAAATTCTAGAATACTTGAAGCTGCTAATCATACCTCCTGATGAGCATCTAGGATCAGATAAGTACCCTGATTGTGATCGTTATGAAAAGATGACTTAATAAAGTGAGAATTGATGGAAAAATGTAGAAATGCACCTCCAAACCACCATCTCCCCTCCTGAGGTGCACTTAATTGTTAAAAATATTGGGGTACACATGCATTGCTATAAACACTGCAGTTCAGCCACAGGGCTGGCTTTGTGTCCTGACCACCCAAAAAGTGGAGGGAAATCATGCCTGAAAGTCTCACTGCTTAAAAACATTTTCCAGATATGAGGACCTACTTGAAGTGTGTCCAGAGAAGGGCAGTGGAGCTGATGAAAGGAGCACAAGTCCTTACGAGGAGCAGCTGAGGGAGTTGGGGTTGTTTAGCCTGAAGAAAAGGAGGCTGAGGGGAGACCTCCTCGACAACCACTTGAAAAAAGTTGTAGCAACGTGGGGGCTGAATATTAGAAAAAATTTCTTCACTGAGATGGTGGTGAGACACTGGAACGAGCTGTCCAGGGAAGTGGTAGTGTTACCATCCCTGGAAGTCTTCAAGAAACATGTAAATATGGTGCTGAGGGACACAGTTTAGTAGAAACGTTATGTTAATCATTGGACTTGATAAACTTTGATGTCTTTTCTAACTATAATTGTTCTGTGATTCCACACTCTGAATGCAGGGATACAGTTTGGTTTTAGTCGATCTTTCCTCATGGTTTGTCAGGTGAGATTCACTGTGCAATGCATTACAGCAACCCCGAGGTAGCAGCTAAAGAACCGAAGTGTTACAACACTGTCTTGAACAGGCTCTGCTATTTGTTGAGCAGAACTGATGTTCAGAGCAGGAAAATCTTAGTCTGTGATTCCCACGGTAGTATGGAACAGGTACGCACTAGCACTATATCTTTAAAAATATGTTTCATATGGATTTGTTTTTAAAACCACTGAAAATAATAGCCACATAGTTACATATAGGACAAGACTAATGAAAAAACATGGGATTGGAAATGTATATTGTAAAGTAAATAAATTTTACTGGAACACCTCAAAATTGAAACTAATAGTCATAGGATAGTTTTTCAAAAATGTTGCTTTCCAATTATTTATAGTAGAAAGCAATTACAATAATCTGTTTTTACTCCTGTAGCAGCAAACATGTATACTTGTTTCTCCTACTACTTAATATAATATACAAATAATGTTATTGTTTCAATTTAAAGTATCTGAGGTGTGATTCATGTCCTCAGGTTTTAAGCTGTCTGCAGAGCACCCCTCGAGCAGACAGGCAGAACTGAGCAGCCCCATAACATGATTTATCTTACACTGAGGAAGTAGGTCAGATTAAACCTCTTCTCAAAGTGACTACAGCCTTAACTGCATAGGTGTCAAGTTCAGCAAAGGTGTAGACATCCTCTCTACTGTTCTCTGAAGTCAGTTAAGTAAACCCTACTCTCAGTGTTGGTATAAGTGTGTTTTAGCATTTTTTTCTTTTTTTCATTTAAATTGCTGTTAGCTGCATCTGAATAATACGCAACTGGGAAGAAGAATCGCAGGAAGATGTTATGTAGGATATCAAAGTGGCCTCAAATATACTTTTGTATAAACAACAGCACTACATTAAGTTGCTTTTGATCCCAGCATGATATATATGAAGAAATTATAAAATCCAAGCACTTGCATCTTTGGGGAAAAGAGGGAAATATGACAGAAAAATAGAAAAGCTGCATAGCCAGGGCTTAATTTTAATATTTTTCAGAATCTGTACTAATCCATAGATGCAGGTGGGCTACCTGGCCATGGAAAATTCACAAAAAAACCCACAGATCCACAAATGATCAAAGGTCAGCCTTAAAATAGGTGGCAAACTGGTGATCCATTCAACACTGGTCTACCGCCACCATATTTGGTGTATAAGGTAGTGACATTGCTGGCAAACCAAACCTGCCTTGCTCACCTCTTCTCACAGGCTTCTACTGAGGGGCATCTATGCTTTGGAAGGAGTACTGATGTCAATTGAAAAGTAAATATGAAAAATAATATAGACTTGTTAGAATCAGACCTTTGACTTTAACATGAAAATGTTGTGTATATTCTCATGTTCTCACCAATTATTTTCCACATGTAAAGCAATGCTAGTTAAATGATTAAATGGGAATTTTTTTTCTTTCACAATGTTTCAAGTACCCGAATTTTTATTTCTGTCACTGATATATGAAATTGCAAAGTGTCAGTGAAATGAAAGTAGGATTAGAATAACAACCTTCTGCTGTGGTGGGGATTGTGGGCTGTTTCAGGCTAACCTACTTTGAGAAGTTATTGTTGAAAGAAGAAACACAATGACTTTTAAAATCACTTTCTGACTAATAATCTGGAAGATCAGTGATTTTCAAAGTGACATACTCCAGATTTTGTAACACAATTTTCAGGATTTCAAATAATACAAAAATCAAGCCAAACATCAAGCCAAAAATCCAAAATATCTTTTCCGTCCCCCCACCCTGAATGCTTTCTAAGAAAAATGAGGACTTTTTTCCTTACTGTTGGCACCCCAGCATTTCCCATTCAAACCACCCTCTACTTTCAGCCATAAATTACATACACAGCTTAGACAACTATTCAGCAACACCTTTAGGATAAAAAAGCATGGGGTTTTTTATTTTAATGAGTATAAGTATTTGCTTACACTTTCTTATATTGTTGAGTGTTCCTTGAAGAGTCATTTTATGGAGATACTCGCTTTCATCACAGGTAACAGAAAGGATAGGTAGGTTGATGAAAGTTTTTCACCTAAAGAGGTCATTTCTTCTTCTAGATAAGGCAGCCACATCACACACCTGGTGAACGTAACCTTTTTCAGAAAGATGAACAATCTGCCCACAGGCTCCCTTCCAGTACTTATGGCACCACTACAGATCCACAGGGTTGTTCTTTGAAAGTTTAGCAGTTTATGTAAGTTTGTAGAGGGACTACAGTGAAATCAATAATTTTTGATTACAAGAAAAGTAACCGTAAACTGGACTTTTGCCTAACTTACGAAATGTTGCATTCAATATGTGTGGTAGGTAGGGCCAAAAATTTCTTGTTAGTACAGTTGAAATAATGAGAGTTTAATAATTCTTAGTCCAGAAAAAGTATAATAATACAGTTAGGATATTTAGATGCATGCTTCGTGGCTTCTAGCCCTTTTGCTGGTGCTGTGATCCCTCTTCATCTCCCTGGGACCCAAGGCCAGGGGATTCCTACTGGTGCTGTCAGTGAGCGTATCATGGTGAGTTGGCAGCATACGGAGTCCTTTATAAGGAGGAATACTGGGTTGTTTATGTCAACAGTTTCTTCTTCTTCCTCCAGGATCCATTCAGGGTCATTTTAATGTTTGCTAACGTGCTTTTACACCTTCCTGTTTCTTCACTGATCAGCAGCTCCATGTAACTTTTGAATTTACTACACATATTACCTCATACTTTTATTAGATACTAGATCTTTATTCTCTTTGTTGCCCCTAAAACCAGATTTTTCCAGGTCAGGGCTGCATTTCTTTAACAAACCATGGATTAGTTGTTTATGGGCATGAGGTCTCTATGCCTGCACCCCACCTCCATCCTCCCGTAAGGCCTGTTTCTAGATAACAGACATGTACTGCAGGACATGTATAGCAGTGAGGTACTTTATTTACTGCTAACATGTTGTTGTTGTTGTTGTTGTTATTGGTAAAATGTTATTTTTTAATTAATGTTACCACACACATTAATAATAATATCTGAGATGCTATAAAATTTATATCCTTTAGGAAATAATTAATATGTCTTAATGTTTTGATTATTTAGTTTCAAAACAGAGATGATCAAAGTAACCTCTAGTTTGGAGGTGGTTTTACATTTTAGTAAAGAATCCTGGGCATGTTAATTTAGATTTACAGTTAAACACACAGGTGAAAGTAGCATGATTTTCAGAGTCTCTACACAGACTGTTCCTCTGATACCCTATCTCAGTGTCTTAGATGACTCTGGGCTTATTTTGTGTCATGACCAATAAGTCTGTTCCCAGTTGTGGGTCCTGACTTGCCCATTAATGATAACATTCCTGTCCAGAGGTTATGCAAGTCTCAAAGTAATTGCTTTTGCAATTACTCTTGGGCTGTTCTGAAAGATTGAGACTGGTTTTCCAAGGAGAAAAATCAAGTAATTTTGAAGTGGGCAGTGAATTCAGGGCTGAATGTGAAAAATTACTGAAGCTAATTAATGACGATTACTTTTGTTTCATGGTTTTATGAGAATTTAATATTAAAAAACCAGTGGAAAACTATGTAGATGTATTGGGAGGCAAAGCTCCATTGTAGTTACAAATACAATGGAGCCAATACACTTTTTCAAGCTCCTGTCATTTAAAATAGTGGCAACATATTTTACAAAGTCATTTGCATTTTCCTGCTGAGTTACCCGGGTATCCATGGATCATTTAGGCTGCTTGCTGCAGATGGACAAACATTGTCCTGTACCTTCAACAGGTTGTCTTAAACACGGTGGTAACCTCACCTGTGCATCAGGAGGCGATGATGGCCTAGCTGTAGAAATTGTCTGTCTTACCCTTTCTGTGTCAAGAGACTTTTGACAGGAACATAATATTCCCTTCAAAATCAGTTTGTTCCTTTGCCTTTTTTTCAAATATCCCATTTATTTGATTTTCCTTCTTCCAAACAGTCTTCAGCCCCGCAGACTGATTAGATCCTAATTCTTTTGGCATGCTGTCAACTTGTCCTAGTCAGAATAACTATTAGGCCTTTGCTTTTGCTACTCCTCTGCAATTTTGTTTCCTTTTCTGTTCTTCATGTCTTTTCTTTGTGATTTTCACCTATTTTGCCTGAAGCTGTCTTCTGACAATATGCTACCACCTCTCTCTGTGATTTTGTTCTTTGCCTGCCCAAGTAATTTATTTATGTGTTAGCTTCCTCTTCAGCATTATCCAGGCTGTTTGACTTTCTGCGTATTGCTTTTCAGAGTGCCTCCAATCCCTAGTATGTTATTAACAATTTGAAACGGAAGGGCTTTGGAAGCTTTTAATGCAACAACTTAATCATGCTGATAGTGTTTTTTTTAAATGACTGAAATGCCTCGTGTGCACACACTGAGAGAACACCTTGCACGTGCCCTCAGCAGCCATGGAAAAGAACACAGACTTCAGTAAGATTTTGGTTTTTTTCCCTTGGCAGTTAAATGACATATTTAGATTACATGACAAATGGAATAAAAATCAATGTTTAGAATATTGTGTTCTACTCCTATATTTTCATTTTATACATTGGAACACACATAGACACACAGAACAAATTAGAAAAAACCCATAAGACACCCTGTTCAATTGAAACAGCCATTCAAAGCCTGGTATTTGAATGTGACAGAAATTTCATCCCATGGCTTGTCCCTAAACTCTAGAAATAAATGCAGAATAATGTGCAATTCAGGATAGGGTTTCTGTTCCTTTTCATTAGTTCTTCGGTAGGAAGAAAGGGTGATGAAGGCAGACAGTAGAAATTCAACAGCAGGAAGATCAAAACAACCCTATCTTTATTCTCCCTGCACCTCACAGAAAGCTGAAATGCCAACATGTTGGATGGAATTGCTCACTCTGACATATGTAATATGTTGATGGCATGCTAATTATGATTTCCTAGAAAACCGGTGATCTCTGAGTTTCTTAGGCTTTTTGTAACCATAAATTCTAGTTACTAGCTGTCATCTGGGGTTTGGTTTTTGTTTTGTTTGGCTTTTGTTTTAAAAAAAACATTGGGGGAGTCTGATTTGTCTGATTTAATGTGTGCTACCTTTCTAGTAGCAACCATCTAAGTACCCACACATGGGACCATAAATTTGAACAATATTGGTAAGTTTTGTATGGGCCTTTTCCAGCTTACCTATAAAGGGATTCCTCAGGGCCAGATACTCTGTTTGCAATCCTGGTAAGGAAAATGAACAAAAAGTAATTTTATCTTCTGTGTTTTGTTTTTCCTCTGTGGAATTGTTCTGGGAGACAGGGAAGGCTTAACCCTGTGGCAGGTGCTGGCCCAAAGCTGTAGATCATGAGACCAAATTCCTTAGAAGGCAACAGCCTGGAGCAGACAAGAAATGTTTCTTGCAGCTTCGCAAAAAATATAAATCCTGTGTGAAAATATTTCTGACATATTGATTTTACCGATCAGGTTGTGAAAGATTATGTCCATGATTGCTGCATAAAAGGATGGGAGCAAAGTTTATCTCTCTCCATCACCCTTTCAGGGATCTCTGGATCTATCTGAAGATCAGGAGTAGCAGCCAAGTGCCCAGACTTTCATCGTGGAGTCTCCAGGGAATCTTGGCCATTTGTCTTGAATACAGACTTCACTAAAATCAGTTACATCTTTGTCACCTCCAGGCTGGGCCCTAAAGTACTTTCTGCAGAGCTTACTGCATGGTGATCATTAAATTAGAACTCTATAAACTTAATTTTCTTCCAGTGCTTCATTTGCTTCCGAGTGTAATTCCTGATATTGATTTTAACTTATACTTAACTTTTATGGTAATAGTCATGCGTTTTTAAGAGGCTGCTACTTCTTCTCTGCTATGAAACCTGATCTGAGTATTAGATTTTAGCCACTGGAAACAGGAAGACTCCTTTCTCTGGAAGACATGTAAAGTATTAACATAGTGAATTAAACATTGCATTTAAAAGCACCCAAGACATTCATAGCCTGTCTCTTGGTGTTTATATCGTGGAACTGGAAGAGGTATAGAATGGCAGCCATTACTGGTCTGATCTGACATTTATTTATTTATTCCTTTTTCAAACTTAGATTTTATTATTTAGAAGTGTGTTTCAATATGTATTCTCATGAATATACATGGATTTTGCAACTCACAGGAGACAGCAGGCAAAAATGCACCACTGTTTCCTATTCATGCTCAGTCATTCTTCCTCTGGATGACAGTGTCAAGAGAAAAATTGCAATGACTCTTTAATAACTGTCACCTATGGGCTTTAACTTTTCAAGAGTATTTTGGAAGTTTCTTCATGTTGCAAATGCTAATGCTTTGGTTTCCCTCCTAATTTTTTTTTCCCAAAATTTAGTGTTAACATTATGCAGACATATATTGATTTTGATAAGAACTTTTAAAGTTACTTTATATGGATCTGACTCCATTTAATGATTATTTGTGCAATCATCTTTCTTGAAACTAAAATTTGATTTTCTACTTTTAGAATGCAGACCACTGTGACTTTTAGGTGCCATCTGGTGTTGAGCTTTACCTCCAGCAGAGGAGTACAGGGCATAATGGGTGACTTTCTGGATCACAAGAAAGGAATTAGTGCCACTTGAGTCAGGTAGAACTCATGGAGGTGGTAAATATGTGGTAACCTCGTGCACATATTTAAGTCAGAGAAAGAGTGACTTCTTTCAGTCCCAGGTGCATGCTATTCCTAAAGAAATTCTGGGTTTTATTGTGAACTTTCCTAGGGTTTTCTGAGACATATGACTCTTAGGAGAACAGTCAGACCTGCAAATTTCCTGGCAGTTGAATTTTCAAATGATGTATGTACTTCGCATGAAGTTATTACCTAGTGGTAAATATTTCATAGTTTTCATTTAGTTTCAACATGAATAGTGTTAGACGTATTGTTGTCTAACACAGATTGGCTTAAAATGTCATAAGGAACCTGAACATAGAGAAAGACTGAGATACAGTTGTGATTTATGATTTAAAGATGAATAAATAAATCCCTAGTTAGATTTTCGTGACAAAATAAGTGAAAACTGTTTCCACTAGAGAAAGCAGACATTGAGTAAATGTGGGTAAATACAGAAATTATGATAATTCCTCTATGGTAATGCATGGTAAATATTATAATCTCACAGTCTGAAGAATAATAATCAAAATACTAAAGTTAATATATTTTTCTGTGGAAGGTTGTGAAAGAGTTGTAGCCATAAATATAAACAGAGAGATTCCATGCTTCCTTCAAAGGGAGGTCTTGAATCAGACAACCCTCAGGCTGCAAGGAAAAATGGGGAAGAAAGGCCAGAAAACTTCCCTCCTACACTGCCTAATATTATTAATGAAAATTATATATTCCTCAGGCATTTTTTAAATTACTGTAAGTCAGCATTGACTGTTTTGTTAAAAAATTTTCTGCAGGCATAAACTACTGTAGTAGTAGTTGGTTTCTGGGAGGCAGGAAGATTTTCAGCTGCATAAGGCCTTCTCCTTTCCAGAAACTCATTGGGACTGCAATGGAGTGTCCCCATCCACTGCAGTGACCTTTCTTAATCTGAGCTATAACTGATAAGATTTTTGGCATGTGGCTGAATGAAACATAGAAAGTAGAAATGAAAAGCATATTCAATACTTAATAATGTTAAGACAGCCAATACTTCATTAGAAAAAATATTCAGCTCTAACAAGAAGAATCAAGCCATTATACAAAAAGCAGTAGAGAGAAAATGTAATTAAAACTCTATAACAGCTTCTTTCCTGACATTGTTTTCAGTTTTCTGCAACTTTGACGTTTTCAATCTTTATTCTCTTCTCGAAATTACTTTTTTTTATTATGGTAAGCATTCAATAGCGATAAGGAATTGAAATTTGCTAGTAAAGGGAATGAATAGAGTAATGGTAAAAAAAAAATGAAGTAATGGGAAAGCACAAAAGTACATAAAATCCTGTAGCATTCTTTTCCATAATGCTGGGGCGTTTTTCCTCTTGCTTATAAAACTTCTGTGTTTAAAATGTTCCAGTGACCATTGGTTCACCCCTTTCTAAAAGACTGGACAGGTCTTTCTATTGTTGCTAACCAGCCTGGTTCAGTGATGTTAATCCCGTGTTTTACTGCCACAAGTGCTAACTTGAGAAAATATATATTTTGCATAGATAAGGCAACCGAACTGCTAACTGTACTGCAGTAGCAACATCTGTGTTGCCACCTACCCAGCAGACACAGATTTTTAAATTTGGGTTTTCCTTACAAAGTGGTGTGCTGAGATTCTTATCCAGGCAATAAAGTAAAGCAAGTAAATTCTGCAAAACAAGAGTCCTGAAGCAGACTAAAGCAATTTTTTTTTAAAAAATTGCCTCTCATTAACTAATTAAGAAGTAGTAGGAATAGTGCAAACCATTACATGGGGGATAAATGGTTGATAAATCAGGATAACCCTCTGAGTTATTCTCAGGCAAAACTTACTCAAATCTTGCCTGACAAATTATGATTATGCCATTTCAGAGACAGCATTTCCCAAAACATCAGCTAAAGTGAGAAGCTGCATCTTGATGTAACTGGAGCTGCTGGATGCCTGAGTGACTCCAAAATTAAGTGAGCTCTAAATGATAAGTTTGGCCAATGGGGGGGATTTCTTCTGCTACATGTGAGTCATGAATGGCTGATGGAGAGCATCAGGCTAGGTGGAGCTTGTTAGAAATCCACAAATATGAGAAAAATGTAGAAAAATTAACAGGTTTTGGTGAAACAGGCAAGAATTCTCTGCACATAAATGAAAATATATTTAAATGATGGTTCTAATTAAAGAGCTTTTAAACAGGTCTGTTTAAACTCTGTCTGCCAGGAGTAAGAGTACACCAAAAGCTGTGCTGGGCTGAGGAGACTGTCATTTTGGGTTAGTGTTTTGCCTTGTTTCTACCTGCCATTACTCCTTTTAATTTGTTGTTGTTGTTGTTGCAGTTGTTGTTGAGTTCCTTTACATGTCAAATGCCAAATGACTGACGAAACATATAAATGTTTCTATTCACAAACCCCCTATTGAGAGGTAGGTCATGCTTAAAAGCTTGAGGATTTCTGATTTACTGTATGCATTGCAGTCTGAGTGGCTAGATGGAGGGCTACCATCCCTGATTTTCGTATACAACTCATCTTACCTACCTGACTTTTAGTTTATATTTGTAAAAATCAGATATTGTATTTCTTCTGTACCATCCAAAGCTGTCTTGAGTCTTGGTCAGTGGCTGCCAATAATTTATTTACCATTGGACATAAATGGCAGTTTCTGAAGCACCTTTGAACTAGTTTGAAAACAAACCA